>CBVK0101715028.1:0-15118 GCA_900067695.1 Picea abies | reverse complement strand
CATAGTGGAGGATTGGTTGGACACTTTGGCCATGATAAAACATATGCACAGTTAATTTCTTCATACTATTGGCTAGGTATGAGGTCTCATGTGAAGAAGTTCATCGACATATGTGGAATCTACTAGTATGCTAAAGGAAAGCAACAAAACATAGGATTGTATCAACCATTTCCTATTCCAGACAAGTCGTGGGATGCTATAAGTATGGATTTTGTTCTGGGATTGCCAAGATCTTAGAAGGGAAGTGATTCAGTATTTGTAGAGGTTGACATATTTTCAAAAATGGCACATTTCATACCTTTTTACAAAACCAACGATGCTACTCACATAGAGAATTTATTTTTCAAGGAGATTGTGATATTGCATGGGTTTCCTAGGGGTATAGTTTTAGACAAAGATACTAAATTTCTGGGACACTTTTGGAGGACCTTGTGGAAGAAGTTGGGGACAATTTTGTCTTTCAGTTCAACATATCATCCTTAGAAATATGGACAGACTAAGGTAGTGAATCGAAGCTTCGGTAATCTGTTAAGGAGTTTGGTCACTAAACATAACATTTAGTGGCCCGATCAAATTCTACCCCAATCAAAGTTTGCATATAATGACTCATTGAATAGGAGCACTGGTAAGAGCCCATTCCAGATAATATATGGGATGCATCCAAGAGGAATTTAAGAATTGAGAGATTTGGGACGAGATGAATTTTGAAGTGCAGGAGTAGAGGACTTTGCTGCAGAAACGTAGAAGTTACTTGATCAGATCAGTGGACAAATACAAAATAGCAGCCCTAGAGACAAGAGAAGAGTATACCAGAGAAGAAGAGAGGTGAATTTTGAAGTTGGAGATCAATTCTTAGCACACCTAAGGAAGGAAATATTTATGAAAGGGAAGTACAACAAGTTGAAGATTAAAAAGATAGGACATTGTAAGATCCTTAGAAAAATTGTTGCAAATGCTTATGAGATTGAATTTCCAGAGGACATTGGAATATCGTCAATATTCAATGTAGTAGACTTATACCCTTACAGGATGGATGATATAGAGGGAACATAGGATCAAGAGGAGATTCAGTGGAAGCGACAAATTCCCATAGTAAGAATCCAAAAATAAAGAATATTTTAGGTCAAACGATTGCTAAGAAGACCAGGAGAAAAATTTAATATGAGTATCTCATTAAGTTGAAAGATCATCCAACAAGAGTGCTAGTTGGATAGATGAAATTGATATCCAAAAGAATGGAAAGGCAGTAGAGGAGCTCATGGACAGGAGTCCATGAATCCTTTTGTCCAAAGGAGTATGATGCAGGAGCATCTCCATCAACATTAAATGAGGCCAATTGGAGGACAACTCTGCATCCAACATGCGCATTCAAATTGTTTTTGATTCCAAGGAGAGTGTGTCACTTTAATATTTTGAAAGAATTGGAATTAAAGGCCCTTTAATATTTTGAGGCTAAAGGCATTGTAAACAATCCAGGAGATTGTAGTTTCTTTAGTGCCTAAAGGATTGTATATATTTCGAGCATCAACTCGTATATATATTGTAAATGCTCATTTATCTGTAATAATGTTAGTGGTATTATTATTTAATTATGATGTGAAGGCACTAGAGTAGTCAGAAGGAAGTATCAAGAATCCCCTCCATGTATAAATGTATGTAATCTATGTCCAAAAGAGGTTGTTAGAGTTTATTGTAATTTTTGTTGAAGCTCATTATTATTGTTGTTGAGGAAGAGAAGTTGAATAGCTGTTGGAACCCTTGTAAATGTTTTGTTGAAGGAATATAATAGAGGATATTTTCTTGACATGTATGATTTTTCTTATCTTTGAGTTATTTGGGTAATGTTATGTCATCTATTTTTCTGTGTTTATATGCATGTATGTGTATTTCATGGTTGAATGAATGAAGCTTTGATGTTCTGTAAGTTTCAATTGTTTCTCTTCTAAAATCTCGATGCAAGGAGTGCATAGTGGCCATGCAAGGAGCGTGAAGGAAAATTCATTTTCAGACTCAATAGCTCAAGAGAGATAGAGTGAATGTTGTAGAGTGAGTGCAAGGAGTGCACGTATACTCATTTGAGTATAAAATATCAAAAAATGCCCATGCAAGGTGTGCATAGGACCAACACTTAGTGAAATCTTGAAAAATTATCAAGGAGAGTGAGCGCAAGGAGTGTGGGGGATATTTTTTTAAGTCTCAAGCTCAGAAGAAGTAGCACAAAGTGTGTGCCAGAGCCTAAGTACTTTAAAGTTGGTAAATATCAGGAAGGATAGTGATATTTAGTTCTTGAAGGGAAGAATCCCATTTCTTAAAGGAAGAGCAGACGAGATCCATTTGGAGGGAGCCATAAATTTTCACGACCATTGGATCTAGATAAGAAGCGCAGGTGTTAACCAAGTACTTTGGACTATGCAAGTTCAGAAGTTTTCGAGTGTTTATTGTAGAGGAGAAAAATTTCCCGAAGTCCCGGGATCTGAAGTCAATTTGGAACATTGGTAAACAAGGATACATGTCCACAGATGAAGCATGGTCTAGAAGTCTGGCTATCCATAGAAATTGAAGAGTTGTTGCAAGAGTGAGTGGAATTCCTGAAGCTCCGAAGCCCAGAACAAATTTTAACTGTTGGCTTCAGGGCCACATGTCAGCAGATTGTTGGTGGTTCGAAAATACGATATTCTGGGAGAATGGATGTGTAAAGTGTTTGGGTTCAAAAACTCCCAAAGGACCGAAGGCTAGATTAAATATTTACCATATATTGTGAGGTAAACATGGACCGTAGATATATCTCGTCACCAGTTCTCCAATTCAATACTCTGAAGGATTTGAAATGTTCTGTCGCAAAAAGATCTGAAGCCCAGAGTGTGGAGTAAACATAGGTCATTGATCTGAATCGGATGTCAGCTGTCCATTATGCTAATTCAAAGTTAGTATATCGGGGAGAATTGTCTGTTGGAGTAGGGAAGAGTCCTGAAACTCAGAGTCGTGAAACTACTTTGAACCCTCGATCATGGCATGTTTTGAGAGCCATTGATCCCCTCCTTTGTTTGTCTATTCACAAATTCAACATTCGAGAGGATTGTGGGTTGTTGTTGGAGCTCTTGAAGCCCGGATATCTGAAGTGCCAAAGTTCCTGTGGGTTAAAGAGATTAGCCCACGGTTTTGTCCTGAGGTCACGTGGACTTCTCCGTTGACGTGATAAAACCCTCGCAAATGCAAATTGCATGCAGGGAAAAGGGAAAATGCTTGTGGTAACGAATTTCAAGGGTTCAACAAGAGACCAAGAGATAATTCAACTCCTTAGTTTGAATGATCCTAGACTAGGAGGTTGTGTGAGACCTAGGAGGTGGTGGGGGTTTGCATCACCATATTCTAATGAGGATCTTAGGTTCCCTAGAGATTTCATGCTAGACAGGGAGAGTTTGAAATGAGTCTGAGTAGATATGTATTTATTTTGGTCCCATGTTTTCAAACATAAGGATCAAAGGATTTCTTAATTACCCTCTAAGAGAGAGAGAGAGAGAGAGAGAGAGAGAGAGAGAGAGAGAGAGAGAGAGAGAGAGAGAGAGAGAGAGAGAGAGAGAGAGAGATGTCAAATATGTGAAAGGAGAAGGAAAATATATGACACCCTAATCATTAGCTATCTTCTCAAAGGTGATTGCAATCACATGTTGGGTGTGGCTTGGAGAAATAAATAAAAATAGAGCTTATTAATACATTCATTAATAAAAAAATAAGCAGATGACACCTTACAACTAAGAGCTAACCGAGAATGATGAAAGAGGCCCATCAAGTATCTAGGTGGCTCAAAGAGAAAGTTTTGAGGAATTACTTTATTTTCTAAAAAACAATTGGAGTGCTAAACATGATGAGGCTCTTAAAAATTAAAATTAAAAAAGGAGGCACAAGATAACAAAATTAGAAAAAGTTGTCTCTAGCATAACATCTAAAATGTTGGAAAACTCTCTTGTGTCAATTTTTATTGAAAAATAAAGTCGAAACATTTTTTGAGGCACATCGATGGAAATATTTTAAAAGATATGCAAGCTAGGGTAAATAAATTAAAACATAGAGGTGATAATTAATATCACTTTTAATTTCACTTTGTAAAAATTCAACTATTTAGTTAATAAAACCAATTTGGAATGCAAAACTAATGATGATGAGGAGAAGCAGAAAACAACGATCTAAGATCAGGCCATCACCCCTTAATCTGTGTTACTTCCACAACATGAGACCCAATCCATGTATACCTTGGATATTTCCATAGAATTTAGGGAATACTAATTTTCCCCCATTCATCCATGTATGGAGGAGCAATAAGTATGAAAAATATTCCAAGAAAAGAAATTACATGTCACATATTCACTGTCAAATCCACTCATAATCAAGAAGATTGGAGAAAAACATTTTCTTTCATGGCCTATTGTACGATGCCTAGTCGAGGGTGTTACCATGGATTTTAGATGGAGAATTACTTATGAGACAATAAAAAACACATGGTACCCCATAGGGAATATAAATGTACAATTAGTCTTGTTAAAGCATGTGATTTCATGACTACAATGCATGATAATGGGGGAAATTCATAGTATTGAGAAACATAATAGAAATTTTGAAATTTTAAAAATTTAATGATGGGAGGAATAACCATCCAAATTATAGATGATTGAGATTCTGTAGGTGTAGACCTAGGTGCACTAGGTGAATTAGCTAGTAGCGATGGTGAGAGGATTACCAATAGAGCACCAATGTACCTTGAGGAGTGTGGGATATTAAAACTAACCAGTATAGTTCTATGCATCTTTAATAAAATCCTTTTTCATGATTTTCTTGGCCACTAGGATATGCATTCTAACATATTTCAATTCTAGAGAGGCCATATTATCATCCTACTAAAAAACATGCATTACCTTATAGGAGTGTCAATGATGAAGAATAACCGTACATATTCAATGGAATTGGATTGATATTGGGCATGGAGAGTGTTGACATAGATATACCTAGCACAACTACTATACAAGAATAGGGGCATAAACGTAGTCCATTGTTGGCACCCAAATTTTTGGGTAAATATCACATGTGCACACAAAAAAAGTTGTGTGAGGGGTAATAGGAGGTGCACGCAATAGATCGAGTTTTTTTATTTGCATGCCAGTTCAAGTTATGCCAATGAAAGTTGGTCCAATTTTGTGAGTCATGGTAGAAATTAAGAAGACAACATCTTGATTTCTTTGGGAAATCTCCCTAAATGATTACTACTACCAACAACATGAGGAAACTTGGAGTAGAAAAAGACAAGATCACAAGATAGTTAAGATTTCCCTAACTCCAAAAAGGCTACGTGGAATGCGGGAAAGTGAAAAAAGCATGCAGGACTTGCAATTGGATGTAAAACTGGGGAAAAAATAAAAGAGACAAAGTGATAGACGCTAGAAGTAGATATAAGGAAGAAATTTACAACAGAAGAAGAGTTAGTCAGTTGGAAAGTTGGAAAATTAGCTAGCTGCTAATTATCATCTAGCTAGTTGATGAACCTATGAATGACTACTAGTGTGATTGAGCTCATTCTGAGCTGGTTTTTTGTAATGTCTTTGATTGTGAGTCTGATTCTGTCCTCTCTATAGATATTGAAGAGATGCACATGGTGTGACAAAATGTATAAGAAAGAAAATATTTGTTTTTTTCAATGAACGATTTGCTTAATGTATGCATGTGCATGAATAAATGAAGATGATAATAAAGTTGTAGTGATTATGGACCTATGGTGTGTCAATTATGTGTCTGAATGAATGTATTTTTTCCATTATGTTTTTTGTTTTGTTAAGTAAGGTGAAATGAATAACCTAAATGCAATCATCGGTGGATATTTGTGTGATTATTCCTTCATCCCTGACACAAGACTAGATGGTCTCTATGATCGTCATGGAATCTCGAGTGAGGATTGATATGTTGATTCCTTGGGGTTTTTGTTGGTCACTTTGGACAAACCCTAGGATTTTAATCTCCCATTATTAGGAAATATGCGTGCAAGCATGAAATGACACAACAAATGGTTCTGTTGTTGAGACCATAAAGTCTTGTATTGAATGATGAAGGAAAAGAATGATGTTGTATCCATCATAAGAAGAAATTTAAGACTGGTTAACTATGAAGGAACATGTTTTTCCCAATGGGGAATTCAAGGACTAAGAGTCAATGTGAAGTGATGGAAGGATACCAATATCTAAATTGATATGCATGAGACTTTATTTGTTGAATTTTCCTATTTTTTGTATGAATGTCTGAAAAATAAATACTTCCACTAACACTGCATTGAGGCCACTGGAGATGATAGTTTGGGATCAATCCTCAATTGGTAGGTTGAAGGCATTGGACAAAAAGTGGACTGAATCCATTGATTTTTTGTTTTCTTGGATAAAGAAAGGTTATATAATTGAATTTTCTATGGAGTACATTGTTTCTTTCAGTGAGGTTGAAAGGAAGTTCACAAAAGGTCCTAGAAGAAGGTTGCTAGAAGAAATCCTACTCTAGATAAAGATGTTTCTCATGGAGAAAGGGTTGATGTGCATGGATCTCAACAACATGGATTCCTAGAACTAGACTCCCCTAATGTTGGGGGGCGATGACAAGACAAGGGGAAAATGAGAAAGGAGATGGAACCATTGAGGAGGATCCCCAAGTTTTTAGAATGAGGTGAGGAATAGGATGGAACCAAAATAGAAGATGAGAGAAAGAGCCGAAAGATATGCAAGAAGGGTTTATTTAAGAAGGAGAATGGAACAAGGAAGTCAAAGGAAGTTATCAAGGGGCACACAATGAGGGTTCAAGCCTGGGATGAAGAGGAAGTATATTGCACCAGGAGGAAGTGTGAGAGAGTATGTTGTGCTAGAGAGGAGAATAGATGAGGATAGGCTCACGAAGAGGTGCAATATTGAGAGTAGGATGCCCAATGGGGATAACAGTAGTAGTACCAGTAGTAAT
The DNA here is from genome assembly GCA_900067695.1 of Picea abies. Lineage (NCBI taxonomy): Eukaryota > Viridiplantae > Streptophyta > Pinopsida > Pinales > Pinaceae > Picea > Picea abies. Next base: position 8,137 of record CBVK0101715028.1, on the reverse strand, counting down.
AGGGGTCTAGAAGATGAATTCCAAACCCCTTGGATGTTGCAGAGTGTTGCAACCTTGGAGTAACATGAGGCACAAGAGAAGGAGAGGAATATGGAGGATCCCCTAGTGATGGGGGAGAAAAGTTAGCGATAGTAGATGTTCTTGTGCATCTACAGGTAGGAAAATCTTTTGGCCACCTCACAAGTAGTGTTAGAAGAATATGGAGTTAACCCCCCTTTGGACCACCCCCCTTGTGAATTTGTAACCAATAAGAAGAAACAACAAATATTTAGGCAATAGGAGAAGGAGAAAGAGTAAGATAGGAAATGAGATACACGATGAGTGAAGAGGAAGGCGAAGTCATTACTAGTTTTCCAAGAACAGTATCAGTATTTAGAATCCCAACATGTAGGAGTCATATAAGAGGAAATAGTTTGATATTGAGGATGGTGAATTAGGATAGTACCTTCAGGTTACTCGTGTTCCATGGAATGATTATAGATGATGCAAGGAAGAATTAGCTCACGTGTGGAGAGATATGGTTTGTGAAGAGGATCACAGAAAAGGCATCAAATATTGCACAGTTGGAGATGACATTTAGGGAAAGAGACCTAATATGGTATATGAAGTACAAGGCCATGGTGCCAATAGGAAGAAAAGGTCCTTGAAATAAATGAAAGAGATATGCTTAAGGAATTCCAAAAACCAAATTCAGAGTGTCAGTGTATCATCGAGATCAAGGAGATTAAGTAGAAACATGGAGAAATCATGTGGGATTATGACCAATGGTTCAATATTTTGTTAGATAGGTTGATATTCCAAATCCAGGACATAAAACATAGAGAATGGTTTACTGCAGAGTTTCTCCCCCATATTTGTATCCTTCTCACCCATCAGAAGGTGACCACTAAAAAAGAAGCGATGAAAATTGCAATGCACTTGGATTCTACACCAAGAGCAGGAGAGACATCAACAGGATTATTGTGAGTGTAGTCAAAACAGGACAATATGACGATGCAATTGCAGAACATGGTGAAGTCAAAATTCATGTGTGAGCGTGTATGGCGTACCACATGTCAATATGAGGAACACCACATAGATGATTTCCATGTACTTGGAAACTATGTGGTAATGAGTGCACGAAGTCCATTTATAATTGGGCGTCAGAAGGAATGATGCAAAATTTGCAGACGAGAGGGACATGTACCACCTCACTTCTAAACATTATATAAATATCATAAGACACATCATACTTCGTTATTTGAATAATGTAAGTCCATTACACATCATGTCAATAGTTTTTGGTCACTCTAGAAGATGCAATACCATACCCATGATGTATTTTGGGTATAAGAAGAACAAAAGGGTGGTGATCGTGGCGGTGATAAGAAAGGTGGCTATCAAGGAGGTCCTAGAGGAGGATATGGACAGAGTCATAGATGAGGTTATGGATGAGGGAAAGGTAGACCCCCCGCTTGCTTTAACAGTCGAGAGATTGGTCATGTGTCAAGGTTCTATACCAAATTGTGCGCTCTTACTAGGTACTATTACAACCCTCAGCATGTTAAAAGAGATTGTCCCAACTTGTTGAAGAAGTGGGAAGATAATAAGGGACATTGTAACATAGTTCATGCAAATTCATGCGGAAATAAGAAAAAGGATGAGGAGTTTCCGAGTAACAACCTGAGGTGGATAAAATATAGGAATGGACTTTGAGCATGGTGAAATATTGAGTTAAATATTGAAGGGGAAGATTAGAAAGGTAGTGAAACACCCTCCAAAGTTCGATGTTGCTTAGAATAATCAGTGTCTATGCGATGCACAAAATGCCCTCAGGGAAGGAAGAGTGTGAGAAGAGATGAAGAGCGCAACAACAATTTCACTTGAAGAGGCACAGATGCATGAATAATTCCAATGAGCAACACAGAGGTTGTTGGAAGAGGCTCACACCCGTGAAGAACTTCAAATCGCGATGTAGAGGTCATTGGAGGAAGATTTCATGCGCAAAGAAATATTATGCATGATGCAGAGGTCATTGGAAGAAGTGTGCAGACAAAAAGAGATGTGACACACTGAACATAGAGTGATTAACTAATAGGTTCATGAGTAGTTGAAGTGCATGGTGTGCAAAGAATCACTGCACGACTTGGGTCACAACAGAGAGAATGAAGATCAAGTAAGTAACTTCTTACATTGTTGTTTGAAATTATTAAATGATCTTGATGCTATGAGAAAGTTGACATAGATGTTAGCAACCTGCATGGGGGAATACATGGAGGATAGAGATATATCAACCCCCCTACTAGAGATGGATCTATGTCAGGTCAATAAGCATAAGCGCACAAGCTCAAAATTCAATATGACAAATTGAACTTGGGAGTTATGAAATGGATTGAGTCATGTTTGATCTGAGTTCCTACATAAATATTCCACCGAAGAAGTCTTAGGAGTTGATGGGTAAACTGAATTTGGTATGGTCTCCCATTGAGCTGCAGTTGGAAAATCAATATCGGATCTACCCTATACGGAAAAGGTTGACTTGGAAGTGATAAACAATATAGATGATTTTTATCCCTAACTTGCACTACTTGGCATTGACTAAGCCTTCTACATCAATGTGGTGTTGAATTTGAAGAAGAGGAAGATATCATTTGAAATTAAAACCATGTACAAGATCATGCCTTTGAATCCTAGTGAATGGGACATATACAGTGAGACAGTAGATGAGGAATCACATAGCTCTATTATTGAGAATATTTTTAAGATCATAGGGTGCAGGGAAGATTATATCAATCACATGGAAGATGGGGAGTTGAGTTAGTGAGCCATGAAGTCTTATGACATTGATTCTGAAGACTCCATGGATTGGTGGCAGAATGAACTTTACAAAGTCTCGATAAGGAGATGTGTGTGTATCATCATAGAGGTGTGAAAGGTAGAGTTTGGATCTTATTGGTTTGATGGGTCAAATCCGATGGATGTGTTTATTTCTTGGATGCATCATATTCCTAAACACAACCAGGTTCATGCTATTGATACATTTCTTATTGGAGTACCGACATAATGGTGGACAACGCATCAATAATATTCCTATGAATGGGAAGCAGTATAAGCATCAATGAGGGAAAGATTCAAATTGGATGTAGATATGTGTTGGGACATGTGATGTTTTGAATGGTAGTGGATAGCTAAACAATGGTGTGGGATGCACATATGATACTTAAAAGACACTTGTGTGTTGCTTATAAAGAACTCTATCCCCCTGTTTCCTTGGTTTTGTAGAGGACAAGTAAGGGAGCCACATGAGAGGATAATGGGTTTGGATACACATTATGTTTCAATCGACTGAACACCTACCCACTTTATTTCACTTAACCCCATTGATAAAACAAATAAATACCATAGGATTAAAGAAGTAGGGGGTAGTAAGTGGATTCCATCAGATCCCAAAAGATCAAGCCCAGTCCCTTAGTGGAGTAAAATTACCACATGGATAGGTTTGAAGAGGCATTGTTACCCATCAAAGGTTGTTGAGACCAAGTAAACAAGGATGAACTCATGCAAGGGTGCATAGGAAGCATGTGAAATGCCTTTGTAAGAGAATATGTGTGCATGTATGGAGATGTCACTATCACAATCAAATTTCTATGGTCCCTGTATTTTCATGCCTTATAAAGGTGACATATTTGTTGTATGATACCTAAGGGAGAGTCTATTTAGGTGGTTACTAACAATAACTAGTAAAATCCCACTTGGATATTATGCATGCTTGGTGGTAAAAGGAGGTGGTAAATCCCCATGAATGCAAACATGTTGATATGGATCGAAAATATAGAATGTTGGTGGGGCCGCCTCATGAAGCACTTACGCATTGGATGGGACAAATAGGGTGGTACAAGGATGAATGTTCTCGTGGGGTTCAAAGGATACAATATGACACTCTGACTTATTAGCGACTTAATTCATGCCTCACAGTTGTACTGTCATACTCACGTGACAAATTTCCTCTGTCCAAGTTAATACTTGGCCAAACAGGCATCGAACTTCCTATTTCTACAAGAAAGGGTTTATCACTTTAGTGTGGTGGAATAGTAAAAACGAAAGCCAACAAAAGTATCGTATCTTCAAACCAAGACTAGCAATTTGTAGAACCCAACCATAATAGTTGGAATGGATTTTTCAAGAAGGCCATGTGGCTGAAGTAAATCCAAGAATACATAAGACTGACAAATTCCAAATCCACTACTTCATCTGCATGTAATTTTCATGATATTTAAGACATGAAAGGTGCAAGAGGTGCAATTGATAGATTACGACATCCAAGACCGTGGTCAGTTCCTAGCCCAAACCCTTCATAATTATGTGAGAATAGTTTGAAGTACGACCCATCAAGAGTTAGTTCTTAAACAATATTGGGCCAAGCCTATTCGACAAGTTTTTGACTTATATTTGGTTAATTTCCCTCACATCGGGCATAGCGCCACAATAACCATTTTCATCTTCTTTTTACTTACTCACTTACACGATGGGTATTTGTGGTTAGAGTGAAATATCTAGTCAATGAAGTAGTAATCGGGTGAGTTACCAGTCTACCCCTTCATGGAGATGAGCCAAAAAAATATTTAACTTCTAAAAATTCCACCCAAGAAGAATTATGTGGCACGTACAATACACTTTGAGGAATGCATGGGGTGGTAATTTCATAAATCAATGACTGACCAGTTATATTTTTTTCTCAATTGATTTCCTCTAAAATCCTATGTAACTATACAAAGGAGGAGCTTCCATTAGGGGTAATAATGACAGATGAGCGATGCCTAGTAGGTGTCCAAATGGCTTGAGCCCAGTATGCACTAAATGAGTTCATTGACGATTATTTAGATGCCCATGACTCCAAGAAAGAATTTCATTATAGTTGGATATTAATTCTTCTCGCCATGGTGCTCTAGAGGCCCCCTGTGGGTTTTGAATGAAATTTTGGGAGTGGACATGTCTTCGTTTCTCCTCTATTCATTCCACTACAAAAAAGCAAGGACCCTATTGTCTAAAATTCCAATAACAAAACTTTTTAAATTTGGTATAGGCAACTAATTCAGGAAATTGCTTTGCAAATTTGCATTTTGTGCACCATTATGGATAGGTATGATGCCTACCTTCTATTTGAATAGAATTCTCATATTTTGTTCATCTATTCTAATGATGATCATGTGGTTGCAATGGTGCTATTTTTGTTCGATGTAAGAGAAAAGGACATCTAGCATGAGACTCTTGAGATGCGTACTAAGTGCAATTAGGACTGGAAGTGGATTAAGGCTGCATGCACAATGCACAGTGCCCCTTGGGGGGAGATGAAAGGATGATACCATGTTCAAGAACCCTCAAGACCCACTCCTTGTGCAACAGTCTTCATAGTCGACCCCAATCAGTGTGAAATGACAACAAACTAATCCAACCATTCATTCTACCACTCCCCCAATTCAACAGGGCCAAGAGGGCACTAGATGTCGCGACTTTGATAAATGCACTTGATGTCCACATAGGTTTTCAAAGATAGAATATTCAAAGAGAGTTTACAAAGGAAAGGAGAGATGTAGATAATTAAGGGAATGGAATCAAGAAATAAGTGAAAGTAATAATAGTAATCAAACAATTATTTTCATATGGAAGAGTTTCACTACATGTTCTGACTAAGTATTATTGATTTTGCATCTTATGTTGTAGTTATTTTGCATGAATTCAACATTTTGTTCCACCATGCTTCAAGTTACAATTATGGGACTAGCCTAAAGGGTTGTAGTTCACTTGGAATCATGAAATCATGAAGGGTTGAAGAATATTTAACCCTACAAAACCTCAATTAAGAGTTCACAAATGGATTTGGGCCATAAGGACTCAAAATTAGGCATCCCCACCAAATGTGGGCCATATAAGGGGCTTGGAGCCCAAAAATAACTCAAATAGTAGGAGGATACCCCTAACTAGGCACCCCAAAGGGTCTAATTGAGTCAATTCAATGACCAAAGATTAAATACAAGATGCTTGGTGGAGAGGGGAACCTTACCTAAGCGGTACACATCCCAAAATGTTGTACATCTAGACTAAGGAAAAGTGACTCAAGGGAAGTATATTCAACACTGAAGATCTGTAGTAATGAGGGAGGATGGGTAGCCAAGTCATTAACTAATAGGTCACTCATGGGCAAAACATAGAGTTTGGTTGATTTGCAATACCACTAAGTAGGCATAATTTTGTACTAAAAATTTAAATCCATACACTACATATCGTGTGTAATGACTTCTTCATATTCTACCCTAATATTTTTCACATTTATTTTTAACATGACATACCCTTAATCATATAAAACAATGATCTAAACTCCAAACATTATTCGATATTATGTCACATTCCCTCAAATACTTTATAGATATGCCAATTGACTATAATTTTTTCAATCCAACAATTTACTATAATTTTGTGTGAATCTAAATTCTCTCATCCTTGATTTCCCTATGTAATGACATTTCCATCCTCTTACCTCAGTTTTGTACATTTCCTTTTAACATGCTCTTTCGAACCTTTAATCATATATAACAATAACCAAAATTTCAAAAATTCTTCGATCTAGTGTATCATTCCCTCATGTTTTTTCAATCCACCAATTAATTATAAGTTTATGTGATTGGCAATTCATTGATGATTATTTTCCCTACCTAATAATGTCTCCATCCTCTTCCATCATATTGTTCTCTTCAATTAACCCTACCTTCAATTGTATAATACTATGATCCGAAGTCCCAACATTCTTGGAATTCTCTTATATTTTTTCCATCCACCAGTTAGCTACAATTTTGTCAATCCATGAATTATATATAACTTTGTCTAATTGAAAATTCTTGAATACTTGCTTCCTCTATCTAATGATATCTCCATCATCTTCTCTAATATTTTATGACTCCATTAATTAATGATATGATTGTGTGATTTCCCTATAAAATATTGTTTTCATTCTTTTCCCACATGCTTTATCAATCCACTAACTATAAGTATTATAATTCCATTTGTTTCAACATGAACCAATTGATATTGTTAGCTAAAACCATATTACAAACAAAATATTAGTAATGTTATCACACATCAAAATGAATAATTGTTCATTTAGTTATGGAAATATGGAAAACCTTTTAAAGTTTTGATGATCCTTCAACCATAAATCACTTTCTATGTCTAGAGTATTGCTAATAACTAGTTAAGATCCATCATAATTTTGGATTTATCATGCACCTCATCATTCTTTTATTCATCAACTTTCTCATTTATATTCTCTTCATTTACTTAATTGGAAAAAATGCAAACACTAGAGTTCTCTATTATTACTTTAGATACCAACCTCTTTATAGTAAAGATTAGTATTGAATTTCACCCTAAACCTCTATAAAACCATTAGCTTGAGTGATTCAATGATGTATACATCATCTTTGCTAATATCTTTTCAATCCACCAATTAACTATAAGTTTCTATGATTGAGAACTCCCTTATCTTTTCTTGTTATATCTAGATCGAGGTTGATTGCTTTTGAGTTCTCCAAAATTCATAAGCATGCACCTCGTAAGAAGTGATGCTTCAAATCCATTTATATTTATTTATTTAGAAAGAAGGAATCAATACCAAAAGTCTTTCTTAAAAAATTAATCTTCTATTAACAAAAAAACGCATCCTCTTCTTCACATTATTCTAAATGTGAAATCGATTAAAAAAATTGGTTATTATAATATCTTTTCATATTCTTCTCAGTATAAAACAATGATATGAGTTGGAAACAATTTTCCATCTTACATTGTAGGTCTTGATTTTTTTATTTTTTTTAATTAGAATTACATTATATATATTTTTAATTAATTAGAATTAATAAAATTTTATTATAAAATATTTTTTTTAATTAAAATTATATTATATATATATATATATATATTTATTTAATTAAAATTGGTAAAATTTTATTATAAAATATTGTAAAAAAAATTGCAAGAGAGAAAACATAAAAAAAGGTAGCTAATTAGTTAGTTAGAGGCTTTGGCTAGCTGTTCTAAGAAATGATTTTTGAGCCGCTAATATTTGAGCCGCCTGGTGGCCGTGCTGCGCCGTAGGAGAATTGAAACT
>CBVK0101715011.1:0-10746 GCA_900067695.1 Picea abies | reverse complement strand
ACTACCAAAATGAGCCAGTTGGAATAGGTGGGAGGCCACCGAAATCCATCTAGATCAACAACTGATTTGGAGGGATGGTGTATAGTTGATGTTTATGGTAGTATTTTTCTATATGTACCAAGTCTATTCCTGCGAGATAATGTTCGTCTAGGTCCATTTCGACATCTCCTTCTTCTAGATCAGATGCTTCACCATCATTAATGTGGGAAGGGGGATGGGATGGATCTTCTCTAAGACAAGGGTGTTCATCATTTTTCCTTTTGTGTTTCTTTGGGTTGTAGCTTCCTGAGGAGGGGTTTGCGGTTCATCCATGTCCTTTGGAATTTGTTGAAGGACGTCAAAAGAGTTTCTTGACGGTGGTTCCTTAGTTGCATTTGTCACAATTTTCTTGGTCACTTGACGACATCTACAAGCTACATGGATGGATCAATATTTTGATTTACTTGCTTCAGGTTTTTTGGACTTGCTTGTGGTGCTAATATGATAGCCTTTGAAAATATGTCCATGTTCGTGACATTTTATACAACGAAAAGGTATGTGCTCGTAATCAATAGTTTGATACCAATCCTCATCATTATATTCAAGGGAAATGGAGCCTGGGAGGGGCTTTGAAATATTAATATATACATAAATGTGAGCATATGAGGTGTACCTTCTCTGCTTGGTTTCCTCTGAGGATTTAACATAGAACCCGATAGTATTTCAAATGCCAGCCATGATCTCTTCTAACTAGAACTCTTTTGGCAAGGAATATAAATGGATCCAGACTGGTGCATGAGAAAAGTCTTTTATTTTAGGGATGAAATTATCTATCCAGAAGCGCAAAAAGAGTCTGACTAAGTTGAATAAATATGGTTCCCCATCAAAGATGTGGTTTCAATATTCTAGGTTGTGAAAGATGTTTAAAAAACCTTTGGATCCTAATTGTAGGTCATAATTTCCTTTGGGTTTCCACCACTAGTGTATCCATTTGATGAGCTCGCGTTCGGAAGGCCATAGGCCTAATAATTTTCCTACCAAATCATATTCTCTCATGTATTTTTTTTGTTCTTCGATTCTGGGTGTTTTGATCACACATTTTGGTGCCATTGGTGCTAGAGGGGTGCATTTCCTGGGTTCCCAAGGATCTTCCACCTTTGCCTGATATGGTCCTAAATCAATCTCCATTTATTTTCCTTTAGCTGCGACTTCAAAGAAAAACCAAGAGAGAAGTTCAGGAGGTGGTTCAAAATATGGCCGACGAAAGCCACCACTTGAGTTTTCTTGCACCACAACTTGGTTGTATGAGATGCCTCGCGACCCTCCTTCATTTAGAATCATGGTTTTCCCCGCCTAGGGAGGCTGAGTGTAGTAGAGATCCAAGCATAAACCCTATTCTTTACTTAGAAAGAGTTAATTGTAAAACAAAGCATTTGAGCATTAATAAAGAGGTCTCTATTGGAAGCGGACCTAGATATGTAGTCCAAATAGAGTGAACTCCGTTATCAAACTTGCATATGTGATTTTAATATTGTTTTTCTATTTATGATCAACTATTTGCAAGTTATTTATCTTCAAAGTGTATTTGGATAGATAATTTAATTCATATATCAATTGCATACAATATTCAAGAAATCATTTCTATTTCAAAGGTCAAGTGGATGTTTATATGTATTAAAAATTAAATAACATCTAAGGATTTTTCAGATCAAGATGGTATCATGGATGGTTTGAAAATTATTTGTGAGTGAATTCTTACAATATCCAAATTCAAGTGGGGAGAAGGAAAACTTGCAAGTTACAATTCAGATATTGGTTCAAGAAGTTTTACTTGTCGACAAAAAATGACTTCGTAGAGAAAATTGGGTCCTTACAACTTCGAAAATGATTTCTTTGAGGATTTTAATTTAATGAAATCCATGGTGGAAGAAATGTAAGAAGGTCAAGAGAATTCCAAGGAGGAAGGTACATCAGAGAAATTTGAACTAGTCAAAGAGGAAGGAGGAGGAGGTAATGAAGGTGGTTCTTCTGAACCCCCTTCACCATCATCCTCATCATCGTCTTCTTCTGAGGGAAGTAAACAATCTTCTCATAAAATTAATATATCTAATAAATATGGTTATAATTTTCCTTTATTAAAATTGGATGTAAACTTTGAAGTGTCGATCTATGATGGAGAATTGAATGCCAATAAATTTGACAATTAGATCAAGTAAATAGAGGTATATTGTATGGTTCAAAAGATCATGGACGATGCTGCAACATAATAATTAGCTTCTCTTCGACTAAGTGGCACAACCTTAATATGGTGGGAGAGTAAGATGCAAGTTGATCTTGTTCAAAAGGGTAAAGTAATTTCCTCAAATGACAATGATAGAATGGCAACATCTAAGACATGAAAAAGGACGGAATATTGAAGAATATATACAAGAATTGAAAAACAAGGCATTATCCTTAGAAATTTTGTTGTATACCCATGAAAATTTTATAATGTTTATTGGTGGCATGCACTCCTACCTTAGACACACTATTTTAATGTTTTACCCTACTAACATTGATAAGGTGTCAATACAAGATACACATCTGGAGGATAGTAAGGGTAAGCATGCAATCGAAGATAAGAAACCATACAAGTTTGAAAAGAAACCGAAAGGTAAATGGAAAAGTAAGAAGTTGGATACATTAAAACAAGTTGAAGATAAACCTGGATGTTCTCACTGTAAGAAAAAGGGACATGAGGAATCACCATGTTGGAATTTGTATCCAACATTACGACCAAAAAATTTCAAGGATAAAGGGAAGTAGAAGACTGTTGCATCAACTTGATAGGATATAGGGCCATATTCAGAAGATGAATCTAATATCATGGAAATAGGAAGAAAAGGTATATTAGTTATCAATTCTAATTATTCAATTCAATCTGCCAAATCAAAAAGTGATACTAATCAAAATAAGAGAAGTGAGATTTTTCATGTCAGAGTTAAAGTCAGGCATACAAAGGTGTATACTTTATTTGATAGTGGATCTCAAGTTAATTTAATATTTAAAGCAATTGCTAAGAAGATAGATTTGAAGTGACTCCTTTAAAAATCCATGTTCATTAGGTTGGTTGTGTAAATATGTTGTTGCAGGTAACAAAAAAATGTAAGATCATATTTGCAGTTACAACTAAGTTCTTTGAAAATGTTGAGTTAGATGTTGTGCCTCTTGAAATTTGTGACATTGTCTTGGGTAGTCCATATATATTTGAAACGAAGGCCATATTCTACCACAAAGAGAATAAATATCATATTTTCAAGAATGAGGTTGAGTATATTATTAGAGCTCATTGTATCAAAACTAATGTTTCTTTAGTGAGCACAAGGAAAATGAAGAGATTCATGAGCGCAAGTAAATATTTGTTTCTCATGATAGTGAAACAAAAATAAGAAGATATAACAAATGCTTTATTATGTTGTGATCCATATCATAAACATGAGTTGGTCAACATCGTATCTAACTATGATGAGTTATTTCAGGAACCTACAAGGTTTCCTCCTATAAGGGTGGTTGAACATGAAATATATTTGCAGCAGGATGCTACTCTTTCAAACATTGGAATGTATAGGCCATCAATGATCAATAATGAAGAAATACATAAGCAAGTTCAAGAGTTTCTCGATAAAGGAATAATCAGGCCAAGCTCCTCTTCATGTGGTTATCCTATTGTATTAGTTCCAAATAAATATGGCACGTGGAGGATGTGTATTGATTTCTGAGACCTAAAAAATATTATGATAAATAATCGTTATCCTCTTCCCCGAATTGATGACTTATTGGATCAATTAAAGAATGTTGTTTATTTCACTAAATTGGACTTGAGAAGTGGTTACCATTAGATCAAAATTACAGAAAGTGACGCCATATGGAAAATTTCTTTCAATACAAAGCAAGGGTTATTTGAATGGTTAGTTATTCCATTTGGGTTATGCAATCCACCCAAATGTGTGTCATTTATGAGGGTAATGGATCATGTATTCATGACTTACATAGATGATTTTGTTAACATCCATTTAGATGATATATTGATATTTAGTCGAAGATGGGAAGTATATATAAAGCATGTCAATATAGTCTTTGAACTCTTGAAAAAGGAGAAGTTGTATATCAAAATTTCTAAATGTGAATTTGACAAAACTTCTGTAGTATATTTGGGTTACATTACAGGGAATGGTCAACTAAATATAGACCCTACAAAATTAGAAGTCATTGTGAAATGGCCCAAGACAACTACTATCACATAAGTCAGGAGCTTCTTAGGAGAAGTATAGTACTATAGGAAATTCATTGCTAATTTATCTTACATAGAAGCTCCTTTGAATGCATTAACAAGTGTAAGACAAGTATTTCAATGGGGATGAAAGCAATAGAAATCCTTTAATACATTGAAGGAAAATATAAGCATCACACCAGTTTTGGCTCTGCCAGATCTACAACATCCATTTGAGATTCAAACCAATGAAAGTGAATATTCCATGGGAGAAATATTGATGCAATGAGGTAAACCTACATGTTATCGTTCCAATAATTTTACTCAGGTTGTGATTAACTATCCAACATATGATAAGGAATTGTATGCATTTGTAAAAAGTGTGAAGAAATGAAAGCATTACTTGATGGGAAAGAAGACAACAATTCATACATCTCATTAGCCATTAAAGTATCTCTAGTCACAAACCAAGCTACAACAATCACAACATTTAAGGTGGATGGTTTTCTTACAAGACTTTCATTTGGTAATCGGGTATACGAAAGGTTTTCATAATAAGGTTGCAGATATTTTGTCAATACCAGTGATAAATTCATAGAAAATACTAAGGTGCAATCCTTTAGTGCATGAAAGTTATGTTAAATATGCTAAGGATGATGATTTTAAAGATGTATATGATGAATTAAATCGTGCAAGTCAATAGTCAAATTATTATATCCATGGAAATTTGTAATATGAACCTAGAAAGATTTTTATACCCAAGGATGAAAGAATAAATGTAATTAGAGAAGCTCATACATATCCCATTTCTGGACTTTTTAGGGTTGGTAATACATTAGCACAACTACAGATATATTGTTATTGGCCTCAAATGAATTATACAATTTCCAAGTATATCAAAGGGTGTGTTATGTGTGCCACAATAAATCCTAGTAATAGAAAGTTGGGGTTATATACACCACTTCTAGTACCTTCTCATCCATGGGAAAGTATCTCCATGAATTTTGTAGGGGGTTTGTTGATGTCCAGGATAGGTCATGATTATTTATATGTTGTTGTACATAGATTCAACAAGATGTGTATTCTAATTCCATGCAAGAAATAGGTCACAACTAAACAAACAACACAAATGTTCTTTGCTGATGTTTGGGTTCATTTTGGGATGCCTACATCTATTATATCAGATCAAGAATCTCTCTTTTTTGGAAAGATTTGGTCTCATTTATGGGAGCTCATGGACACTAAGTTAAAGAAGAGCACAACTTTTCATCTGCAGATAGGTGGACAAAAAGAGGTGATAAACAAAAAAATGGTACATCTACTCCGAGGATAGTGTAACAAGGATCCTAAGTTATAGGATGAAAAATTACCTTATGTAAAACATGCTTATAATCATGCCATGCATTATTCTACTCAAAAAATTCCTTTGAAGTATGTTTGGGGTATTGTCCTAAATCACCTATGGAATTTTATTTTGGAGAAGCAAGTAAAGAGGATGTATAGGATGATATAGATAAAACTCAAAGATTCATTCAAAAGATCCAGCAAGTACATCAAGAAATATAGGAACAATTGGAGAAAAACCAAGATAAATATAAGGTGTGGCATGAAAAACATCAAGTTGATCATCAATTCGAAGTCAGTAATGAATTATGGTTACATATTAGCAAGGATAGAATGAAGGGTGAAGTTAAAATCCTAATACCAATTCGATATGATCCATTCATGATATCGGAGAATATTGGTACTAATTCATTTTGTTTAGATCTACCAGCCTACATGCAAATGTATTCAGTGGTAAATGTTGAGAATTTGAAGCTTTATGAGCCTCCTGCGATTATAGATGAAGATGAAACTATTCAAGTTCCAACTGTTGATGATTTTTCTCCATAGTATTTGGAAAAGCTATAGGAAGATTTTGTTCTAGAGAAAAGAACCAGGACTTCACAACGAGGTGATGTGGAATATATTTGAATTGGTATTAAAGGCGTAAATCCAAGTAACAAAAAAATGATGGAGATTAGAAGGGTGAGGGAGATTTACGCTCACTTAGTTGTCGAATAATCAAAATGTTTGGTGGTCCAAAAGGCTTCCAACGGGGAGGAATGATCCAGGAGGATCCAAAATATTCACAAAGGTCCATAAGGATATAGAATGCTCATAGAGGTCCTAAAGGATTTAGAAATTCTCAAAATTCAATCATCCCAAATTCTCTAAAAAAATTCCATCAATGCATAAAGCTCGATGATAGCTTTCCAACGACAAAAAAATAACCTCGAACGGATTTTGTATGAAAAAGTTATGGTCGGTCAAAGTTCAAGTCAACTATGTCAAAAGTAAAATTCAAAGGGGTCAAGGTGACATGTGTCTCCATTGTAAGGGTGACATGTGGCATGATCCTACAATCATACAATAATGATGTGGTCACACCCCAAGATGTCATGTGGCATGACCATACACTAACTAGGTAGGTGTTTTCACATGCCATATATACAGGTGGACCGAACGTTTATCTACACGTGCCATAGATCAACCAATGAGAGGGTGCCATGTGGAAATATCCCATTGGCCATTAATGGGTAACTTTTATCAAAATTTGTTGGAGTCCAGAGGATCGAACCCAGGATCAAAATTTGTTGGAACCATCATACCATCACATTGTTCCTTAACCATTAGTGGCACACTTTGTATTTACGTTTGTGTAATGGTTTAGTCCATGGAAGAAAAGGGCTAAAGGCCTAAGCCCCCGACCCCATCTTTATGTATTGTAATGTGACTATAAAACTATCACGGAGGTCGTTAAACAATTTCCGCCACATGTTAATATAACATATGGTTATAACTTATGCCATACATTATAACCACACCATAAAATTATGGCATGGTCAACGGGGTTTGAATTGCCACATATATGTCAACAAAATTATCGAATGTGCCAAAGGTACAGGGTTTGTTTAGAAACTTCCTAACAAAATACTTAACTCTGACTAGTGGTTTTAGATGGTGGTTAAGGGGCCCACGCTCTATTTAATGGTGTGTGGACTGAGAAGGGTAGACAATCATAATTATAAAGATTCTGGTCTTGAAGTACATGCCCGAGGGTACCTATACTTGGAGGCTTCATCATAATGTGTGACACAAGGTTTCAACATGAAAATTTAAGAACTTTATACTCAGTTTCATGATTTTTTGCAAGGAAATTGGTGGTGTATTGTGTTTCTTAGTTTAAGCAGCATAGAAAAAGGTCATTGTAAAACAAAAACATTTTAGCATTAATAAAGAGGTCTCTATTGGAAGCGGACCCAAAGACATAGCCCAAATCATGTGAACTCCATTATCAAACTTGTGTATGTGATTTTAATATTGTTGTTATATTTACGCTTAGCTATTTGCAATTTATTTATCTTTAAAGTGTATTTGGATAGATAAGTTAATTCACATATCAATTACATACAATCAAGCAATCATTTCTATTTTGAAGGTCAAGTAGATGTTTATATGTACTACATATTAAATAACATCTAAGGAGTTTTCAGATCAATAGAGCTCCCAAGGATAAGGATTGGTTGCAAGAAAGTAAGGAAATCTTGAGAGTCCTAAAGAAGAATTTGTAGGCCACTCAAAATCAACAAAATATGTATGCATATAGCCACAGGGTGAAATACATATTTGAGTTTGGGGACCTAGTCTTTCTCAAGTTGCATCCTTACAGGAAATCACCGCTGAAAAGGAGAGGTGCAGAGAAATGAAGCCTCACTTTTATGGACCCTAGAGAGTGATCAGGAGAGTTGGGGAGGTAGCATACAAGATGGAGCTACCAAAGGATAGAAGGATCCACAACACCTTCCATGTATCCTTCCTCAAGAAGTCATTGGGACAACAAGTCACAACTTCGATAGACATTCCTCCACTAGATGAGGAAGGGAAATTTGTTATAGCTCCCAAGAGGATTGTTGATGTCAAGGAGAGGAGGTTGAGGAGAAAATTCAATAGAGAGTACTTGGTCATATAGAAAGGATTTCCGATGGAGGATTCTATTTGGGAAGGAGAGTAGATCATACAAAACCTTAATATGGAGTTGCTTGAAAACAAGCAATGTTGGGAAGAGAGGATTGTAATGTTCCCTTTCAATTGATCATGATGGAGGATGACTTAATAACCTATACAACTTCCATAGTTTATAGTTAGCAAGGACAAGGGAATCAAGGAGCTTGATTTGGTGTCACTAGGTTAAAATAATGACAAATTCTAAAGTTATATTAAATAAAAATAAATAATTATATTTAAATGAAATTGGAAGGAAAATAAAGTGAGGGTTTGATTTGCTCAAAAAGGGGAAATATCTAGAAGGGTTGAAGAAAGGATAAATAGAGGGGTAACCCTTCACTTTTGATTATGATTTGATCTCTCATTTTGAAGTGATCTTTGAGCCATTGTTTCGTTGGGGTTTAACAAAACCGTTCCACTATTGTATCTAGTTTTGGTGGTGCAATATCAACCCTAGCTAGACAAGAGGGGAATCAACCTAGGATTTCCATTGGAGGTTTATGTTTAGTTGGAGGTTGTGTAGGGAGTCTGTGAAGATATTTTAGGAGATGAAAATCAATAATTTTACAGGTAACAGGAGGGTTTCATAGAAACAATGATTGCAGGCATCCCCATGGGTTGAGTATAGAGTGTCTCATGAGGCCTTGCTAGATGTCCAACAATCGCCTGTGAGGACCTCTGCGATTAGGGTTGTAGCAGGCCATTTAGTTCGAGTTCGTGAGGGTTGCAGGAGGGATTGGAAGGCCTCTAGTAGAGAGGACACTATTGGAGTAGAGAATTAGGTCCTGGAGATCTGTGATGCTATGAACATCATAGATTGGCATCATCCCATGTTTTCTTGTATTTCTGCTATTAAAAGTTTTACAACTTCCTTGCAACCATCAAAATTGTGTGTTAAGGATTATTTTGTAGCAATTATTACAACCATTAGATATCATTGTATTGTTGTGATTGGGAGTTTCCATACATAATAATATGTCAAATTTATCTGCTCTATTTTATGTGTAATGGATGCATGAAATATGCTTGACAATATTCTTATATGAGAAAATTGTTTGTAAGTAGTTAACAACAAAACTAATACAAGTGTTTGGCATATTTTCACAAGAAAACATAATAATCCCACCTATCCTAGTTGGGGACATTACACACTCTCTCTATATTTATCTCTCTCCCCCTCTCAAACTATCTATATTTCTCTCTCTCAAGCCCCCCTCTCTATCTTCCTCTCCCTACCTCTCATAGTCTCATACGCTCTCTCTCCACCACCCTCTATGTATTCCCCTCTCTCCCCATAAGACTCTCACACACTATAACAAGTTTGGTACATTGAAAGGAAAGCAATGGTATTGACCTAGACATGTCAATACCTAGACCTAGAACTAGACATAGCAAGACCTAGACATGGAAAGGCATGTAAAGACCTAGAACTAGACCATAGAACATGACCTAGACCATAGACCATGACTTATACCTAGACGATGACCATGACCTAGACTATGACATAGACCTAGAGCTAGAGCTAGAACATGACCTAGAAAATGAAATAGACCTAGAGCTAGACCTATACGATGACCTAGACCTATACCATGACCATGAACTAGAACATGACCTAGACCTAGACCATGATGATGACCTATATTTTGACCTAGACAATGACCTAGACCACCCTAGCTCTATCTCAGCCTAGGCATAACCTATACTTGACCCTTAACCCCTTCCACAACTAATCCCTAAGTGTGTTATTCCTATACCTCTTAATGAAGCCCCCAAAACCCTTTAACCTCCATATTCATGCTCTAACCATTTCTCTAATGCTACAAAACACTTTCAATATTAAGCCCTTATGTCCTAGTTGTACCCAAACCCCTATACATCTTTATTCATAAAGTTGTTTGGTCTATAATAAATTCTATATTCGTTGCATTAATATTGCACATTCTCTCTTGTGACTTGAAATCCTTGAGTTTGAGTGTTCTTAGCACTCATCCTCGCCCAGTCAGAACATGTGCGCATTCCTAGAATGTGTGTGCGCTTTAGTTAAAAAATGGCACGAAAGGAACGTGCATGCATTCCTGGAAACATGCCTATGTGGCATGTGGAGTGGAGGTTCAAAAAATCCCTAACCTCTAACATCAAGAACACGTGCTCATTCCTAGGAATGCACATGCATTCCTGCTCACCTCCTTGCCACTTTATCTTCAACCAACTTCGTAGATTCACCCATATATACACACTTTTATTTATTTATTATTATTATGTTATTTATTCAAATTATGTTTTTAGATAATCAAATCTTAAAATTAAAAATATACTTATGTACTCTCTCTTTCCTGGAAAATAACCATAATTAGCAACTTTCATATTCATATATATAGAAATAGACCATTCCTAGTCTTCAACATGATATTCATATTCCTAGTCTTTCATATATATATATATATATATATATATATATATATATATATATA
>CBVK0101715010.1:0-48319 GCA_900067695.1 Picea abies | reverse complement strand
ATATATATATATATATATATATATATATATATATATATATATATATATATATATATCAAATCTGCATTCACTAATGCATATTTATATGCAGTAAGAATACATCCATAGCATGCTTATGAATGTATGTGCATTTCAGCTTCATGTGCTATATATGGTTGTCCAAGTGGTCATATCATAATTGTTGCTACAACAATTGCATCAACCTCTATCTTCATGTACCACTTTCTTTTGTTGTTCCTATTTCTCCTAAAGTCTCACTGAGTTCCTATATGGATTTACTCTCTTATTGGAATCATTGGACATGATTTATTGCTTCCATTAACACTTTTCAACCAACCACACTTGACCACTTTTTTTTAATTTCCATCCATACAGTATGTTGATATTAAATTTCAACATTCATCTTTTTCCTTGATATTGAACATCCAATTACTTTACTAAACCAACTAATTCATCTTTCCCTATCTGATCACTTCAACTCTTGTGGTTTCTTTCACCGTTCACTTCTCCTTTCTTAACCCATTTGTGTCTCAACTTGACTTCCTTAGTCAATTTCCAACATACTGCAATGCTTCACAAATGTCTTATTTTCTAGATTCATAAATATTAAATGGATGTAGTTAGCATCACCTTTACTTTCCATCCTAAATTCCATTGGTACTTCCAACCTTCTAAAATATAACCAATGTCTCCTTTCCAGTTGAGACGGGTTCTCCTAAGATTTTTCTTCTTTTTCATTCCATGCTTGAATAATTTTGGATTGAAATCCCAATCTACTTTGGGAATGTTCTCAACACCTTTGAATTTCACCCAACATTCTCTACATTCATTCAAAATCCTCTCTTTATTGTTTTCATAGTTCTTTGAGTGTTGCAATAGACTCAAATAATTTGGCATCCACCAAATGGTACATTTCCCATTATCGTCAATTACTCTTGCACTTCATCCAACTCTAGAATTCACTTACATTTGTGAAATGACTTCCCCAAAAGTATGGTTACATACTTCTAGAACTATTATGCACATGATACATTGCTTTATGCATCCACTGGAACGTTTCACCATACATGCATCTTCATTGCTTCACCCCTGAAGTTATAACATTCATACCATGCTTCCATTGCACTACTCTCATAACAATAATGTAGGCACTACCCCAAAACTGTATGGATAATCCTTGGAAACGTTTCTCTTATCTCCATGTATACATTAAGTCCCATTTTTTTAGAAGACTAGCATCTTGACATATCAATCCATTTAGAACAGATCTTCCCACAATGTACTTCTTTATCTTGAGCTTTGCTTCCTTTAGAGTGAAGAGTCTTCCACTTCTTCCTCCACTTAAATGCTATTATTTTTCACCTTGATTCCATTTAGCACTTTGATTAGAATAAGTGGATTTCTCACAGTGAAGTCCTTTACACATAATTATATCTTATTGTAATACCAATCCTTCATGACTGTAGCTAGACACTTTCCTTAACATTATTCAATTTGGGCATTTTACCACCTTATGAGGGATTCTTGACATAACATCATGTCTTCAAGTTCCTCTTCTCATCCTTGATATCAGGTCCAAACACTTTCATATGCTATAAAACCATCATCCCATATTTCCATTCTTTGCATATCTATATAAACTTGTGGTACATGCATGATCATGTACTACAGATGGATTTCCTACCTATAATCCACATATGATGTGCATAATTTTCATCTGGAATTCTTTCCCCAAACAATAATTTCATTAAGAGTCTTCCATGTTGCCCATTGAATCCAAATATCTGACTCAACAACTTCTTAAGGAAACCAAATGCTCATTTTGAATAATTGTCTTTGTTCTTTTGTCTCATGTCCATATAAATCACTTGCATTTATTATTTTTTATATATAACCATAACATTTGGTAACATTCACCCAACAACATTTTCTAACTAAACTCGTAACATACAATTCTATAACATTTACATATTTTTTCCCTTTTAAAATCACAAGAAACTCTCTTTCCAACTTCTTGGAAATTTCGCTACTCAAATCACAGTTATGGGTGGATAAATGGACTCCTGTGTCCAACACCTTTCCAATGAATACTTCCTTGCTCAAATCTGAGTTATGAGAAAAAAGTTATGGTTCCTTGAATATTACTCATTTACTCCTTCAACACATCCTTCAACCATGTGCAATTTTTAGCTATGTTTATGCATCCTTGCACCTACTCCTTTGAAAATTTGATAGGACATCAACCGCGTTCCTTCATGACCATATTTTTAACATTCTATCCAAATTTCATCTTCATCTGAGCTTCAAGCTGCTAGATACAACCCACTGAAGTTTAAGACCAATTTAAATTTTTATCCCTGAATGCTATAGGTGCCCTCTATCCCCTCCTCTGCATTTTGTATGCCTAGAATATTAACTTAGATCCAAAAATGTCTTCTATGGCTCAAGATATTTCCATAGACTGCTTCTATACCCCAATTCAATTCTGAAGCAAGATGTTATGGCCCTTATAATTTAACTACATCTCAAATTTACCTTGCATTGTTTGGCCTGTAACTTCCTCATACTAGCTTCGTTTGATGACCAATTTACATCATTAGAAAGATCTCTCTGAGATCTATTATTTTAGATGAAAAATGTATATGACCTTGAAAGAAATATAAATTTTATGAATTGAACTTCTCAAAAATGTCATTTAGGCCTCCAAAAATGGCCTACAAAAACATGACCTAGAAAACCCCGATTTTTTCAGTAATTTTCAATCTTTTATGTAAAATCTAGCTATATGTTGATCAAAAAATTTGATCAACTAGATTTACTACTCTTGGAATAACAAAAAAATTCAATATTAGAAGAAAATTTTGCTAGATTATCAGTTCACTGAGTAGCCCTCAGTCTCATATTTGTCATGCATTTTTCAGATTCAAAATCTGAGTTCGTATGCTCAAGATATCCACATTTTTTTTCTAACCACCGAAAAAAGTGTCTTTTCCATGTGCAACATAACTAAGATATTATTGGAACCATGCTTATATTTTTGGAACCATGATGATTTTCTTGAAACCACACTCGATTTTCTTGGTTCTCCATATTTAGCATTTCCTTGGTTCTCGATTTTCTTGGTTTTCCATCACCATTTTCCTTCTTCCCACACTTAGTCTAATTTTCTTTTGCGGGGATACCTTTCCATTCACCTTACCCCCGCTCTGCATTCCCTTACTCCCTCTCCTCTCTGGTTACCTCCTTTCCCCATACTTAACCATTTTTAAATAATTGTAGACCTACACTCCTTTCTTCCCCACCTCACCTCCACATGCTCTTACCCCTCAGTCCCTTACTCTCTTCTTCCTCATGACATTCCACACTTAACCATTTTTTAATCCTTCATCACTGCCTCATGTGGACCTACTCTCCTCACCACCCATCACTCCTCATCCCTCACTCCACATTCACATCCCTCACTCCCTTATTTCTCCTTCATCACCTCCCTCCCTCCTTCCACACTCTCGTCACTCTCCTATTTCTCCATCACTTAACCATATTTCCTAAAATTTCACTCACCAAAACATTATGACACACGACAATGCACTATTTGGTACACATGGTATCCAATGAGAACGATACACATGGCATCCTATGGAGGGATGACACATGGAAGACATATGGCACCATACAACTTGTCACACAAGTAAACGAGTGGAGATATGACTTGTGGTAGATTATTGACCTATCATGTGAAGACACATTGAGGCATTTGGACTGATGAATTATCATGTTGACTGGGCATGAGGTGGAAGTTAACTGGGTATTTAACATATTAAGTAATTAACTAATTTCCTGTGGAAGGTCGAATTCTAAAGTCTCAAGAGTCTCCTCTCAACTCACATTAGCTCTATGATACATCACTTTAATATATACCATTAATTCTCCAAGAGTCCCATGCATGTGGGATTAAATTTCTATAAACAATAGTTGAATTTCTAAAGGAGGAAGGCGAATTCAAATCAAGGGCCCAGATTGCTCGGTGAAGATCGATCAATGGTTGTTGAGCGTTAATCTTTTGAAGACCATATCTTGAGATATGGGAGTCATATTTGGGAAAATGTTACCTCATTGGAAAGAAATTATACAAGGAAGATTATAGAACATGTTTCAAGAGATGAAATAGGCTATGACTCTCTCATAAATTAAAAGAAAAATCATCTTAATTTTCATGGTTTGATGAGAGATCTGCTTGGAACCTCAACTTCCTGAGGTCATATATTGAGATCCATAACTCCAAATTGTGCTTAGGGGGACTCATTGGAAATATGAGATGATGAATATTGCATGTAGAAATTTTTCCATAGCTGAAAGAGAGAATATCTTACTTAGAAAATTAAAACATAGTCCAGTTTTGCTAAAGGCATTCAAATTGAAAATTTGAAAATAAAGTTTTTTAAATAAACTTTATTAAAGTAAAAAGTGGGACCTACTTGGAGGCACAATGACATAAGTCATTAATGAGACTTCAATAAAGGACTAATTAAAATTTCTTTACTCCAGAAAGGAATCATGGACATTTCTAGAAAGGAAACCCTAACTACTTCAAGAACATGGAAAACAAATTTTAAAAGGGAAAGAAAAGACATTATGAATAGGTTGGTATTTAGAGGTTTCTACAATGATGAAGAGTCTGCAAGAAGAAAATATCTATATTTCCAAGATTATTTGAATTTCCCTGCTAAAAATTTCCTCCCTACATGTTCTTCTTTTTGTTTCTTTCCATCAAATATTTCATGTATTGTCAGACAAACAAGAAGATTTCGGTTTGATTAGTTCCTTCTCAAAAGTATTCAACCATATTTTAATATTTAATGTCCATAGGAAAAATATCCCTCGTAAAAAGGAAATTGTTGTTTAATTACAATTTATCAATTTTCCATTGAGATTGTTGAGGCTACTGAGATGACTTTATTTTTCTGAAAATGTTAAATTTTTCACATGCAGGATATTATTATTGATTCCTCTATAGAGAGATATTTCGGAGCATAAATTTGATGGCCTATCAAGACTTGGTATTTTTAGAATGATATATTTAAAGTGTTCTTATCATATTATTTATTGAGTTTTAATGATGCACTCTTCTAAATTTATTTGATGACATGTCCATCTTTGTTTTTCCATTCTTCTTGCAAAACCATAGTAGATTCCAAGTTCATCTTATCTCACAAAAAATAAAGAATGTTTGTTGAATGGTGTAACACACCCAACCCCTAAGTAACCTTGTAAGGGATGGGGTATTAGAGTTATTTCTTTTATCAATTATCTCAATCCCCTTTCTTCCAACTTCTTTGTCTTTTGCTTGTTGAGAAATTTCCAACAGTGGAAATTTTGCTCAAAACTGAGCTCTAGATCGGAATTTATGGCCTTTCTAAAGTTCTTTGGTCTTCGACCTATAAACTGATGACACGTGGAATCTACATGACACCTCGACACATTCGCCATATGACATAATGACTACATTGCACCTATGTGGTGCCTGTAAATTCTGCCATGAGGAGGTTTCACTCAACGTAGGACCATCAATGTTATTTCTCGAATTCTTTGTTGGTATTCTCACTACTCACCTTTGATAGATATGGTATCGAAGGATATTCAATTTTGATACCATCTATTGAGAGCTAGAACGTTTCAAGAAATTTTTCTTCTTTGAAATCAAGGTATTGAGGAATATACCCCTCTCCTTGATGGATGATCATAAGAGTAAGTCATAATCTCCCAATAGAGGGTTAAGATTGATTCAAGGCTTAATATTCTCCTGCCTGGTTGACCCCACTAAACTCATCCACTTATGGGTAAGTGACACCTATCACTATAAACTCACTCTAGATGCCCAGCTGGCATGCCATGACATCCATGATGTTATAACTTCATTCTATTAGCTTAGACAAGACTCATAGAAGATAAATGGCTATCGTTTTGTCTCCCCATTTACTGAACTATGGTCGAAATATTTCCTCTATCATACTCACACTCCCAATCCATCAAAGGATTACTTCGGATCCATCGAAGTCATGCAGTGAAAACAAATAATGCTGGGACAACTACACTCGCGCTCAAGCCCTTCACCTAATCAACTATTGACACACGCCTTCGCACTGACTCTCCCCGTCAGCTCTCACCCTTCCAAATTACTAGTGGGACCCGTAATTCTCGTAATGATCAACGACTAGGAATTCATCCCTCCCACTTCGAGATCTACATTTCACATTCGCCTGACTTCAGGATTTTTTTTCTTCGGAGTTATTCTCACAATACATGAGATTTCCTTCTGAAGGTTTCACTCCATCATGTTTTTTTGGATTCATTTCCACATCATCTGAGGGATCTCTCTGAAACAACGACCATGAACTCCCACTGATCAATGGTCACAATATATTCAGATCAACGGTTGTGGTTCTTCGTTAACCAACGCAGGGTTTACATAGTCATAATTTTCCGCTCTAAGGACTTAGCCATTTTCTAAGCTCTGCAAGACTTCAATTCCTAACTTTCAAGGACTGAATGCTAGGAATTGAAATCTTGCAGAGCTTAGACTGAAGCCTTTATAATTTTTCAAACTTAAGGCTAATGCCTCGCATGAGTTGCAAGCTCTCCACATGGGGAACATATAGGGTATTCGAGAAGATATCACTTTGTATTCATTCATTTTTACGATTTAACCAAGCATTAGTATACATCACAACATAGCTCATATTACCACATTCAAGTCATAGTTTAAGTATACAAATAGTCTATTGGATTTAAACATTAATATGTACTAACACACAATTGTTCCATTCTTAAGCATTCACATAAATCATTCACAATCAGTTCAATATAGATGAATACTTATTTGATAACGAAATGATCCAATCCAACTAAATGAGAGAGGATGTCTTTCCTCCCAACCTTAGGCCTTGTTGTAGAGTAAGTTTCTACAACATGCCACCCCTGTGCCACACCATGATACCACCAAGGAAATTAACTCAGGTTCCAAGTATGCAATGATTCTAGAAGGTTACTCTCCTTCTTCCTCCGGCACAACAAAAGTTTCCACTTCCCATTGAGATCTAGATATCTATAGGTTTATGAGGTGGTTTCTCAACTGAATTTCATCTACACAAGGGATTCCATTCTCTACTTAACAATCCCTGAGTGAGCTCCCAATACCACTGCTAATTTCTGTTCAGTAAGCACCAAGATGCAACCCACTATTTCTCCAATTCAGGAATCCAGGTAATCTCTGTTCAGGGTGATCATCAACAACTTGGAAAATCCTCCTATTTTCTTCCAAGAAGTTATTCTCTTCTTTCTTAATCAAATCATATGCACTTATGCACTCTATTTCATGTCTCTTATCCCTTTTCTCTTCCCAGTCTTGTATTTCTTTCTTCAGTCCCCGGGTATCATCTTTGTTTTCTAGGCTCTCTCTCCTCTCTGATACCACTCTTCTCTGCGCATCCAATTTTTTCCATATCTCTCATCCTATGCATATTGAATTTTTCCTTCTCTAGTCTTCTTCTCCATCCCCTCGGGATCTCTGTAGTGTCCTATAGATGTAACCTGCAATCCACCCTTTTTCAATCTGAAGGGGAGATTTGTGGTACTTTCCTGTCAGTCATTCAATTCTCCATTCTTTCTATGCATGGGCCAGTTGTTGTAGTCATCACTACCCAACTAGCTCTATGACATTATCTTTAATATAAACATGGTCTCCTCCATTAGTCTAGTGTGACAGTGGGTGAAATCATCATGTTTATAAGAATAGAATAGCTTATTGTGCAAGCTTCCTATTTTCTTCATTGATGCATCTCATATCCATTTCACTCAACCATCCCATTAGTCCTCTACTTCATCAATTTCCTCTGGTGTATCATGGCTAGTACTTATCAAGGTTGTTCCCTCTCAGTAAACAATTTGGTGTTTATATTAAATCAAAACACAATTGTGTGCCTCATATTGTTAACATATGAAGTTTGTGAATAATTACAATCTTGGGAGAAAACATGGTGTTACATTCCTCTATCCCTTAATGAAACACAGTCCTCGATGTTTAAAACACCACGATTTTTACAATTATACAGTTAAAAAAAGGGTATGCCAATCTCATGGCATCTTCCAGCTCCCATGTAGCTTCATCAGCTCCAAAGTGATTCCATTGCACCTTGACTTATGGGATGGCTTGGTTCTAGAGCATTGTTTATTTCCTTTCCAGGATGTGTTGGGGCTCTAGATGGAAGTGTCCCTATGGTTCCACCTATATTACAGTCCAATCAATAATGTGATTAGAATCATGTACATATTTCCTTAAGAAGGACACATGGAATACATTATGTTCTCTAATAGTAGGTGGTAAAGAAAGTCTATATGCTCTTGGTCCTATTCTCTCTAGGATTTCAAATGGTCTGCAATATCTGGGAGCCAACTTAGCACACATCCCCATTTTTAGGGAAATTATCTTGGGTTTCACCCAGAGATACAGATGGTATCATGTTTTGAACTCTATGTGGCTTCTCTTGCTATCAACATAGCTCTTCTGTCTATCTTGGGAAATTTTCAAATTCTTCCTTATCTGAACCATGGCTTGCTCCATTTCCTTCAGTAATTCAAGCGCAAGTGTAACTTTGTCCACTATATTATTCCAACTAATTAGAACTCTGCACTTCCTTCCATATAGAGCCTCAAACAGGCTCATCTTCAATGATTCTTGATAACCATTGTTGTCCGCAAATTATACCAAAGGTAGATATTCTTCCCACTGCTTGGTTTTATACATAACATGCAGTCATATCATCTCCTTTAGAATTCTATTCACCCTTTTGTTTTGACCATCGGTTTGAAGATGGTAGGCCCAATTGTGTCTCTAAACCTGTAAACAAGCTTCACCAGAAATTTGAGGTGAACTCGGTATCTCTGTCTGAAATTATAGTTTTAGGAAAATCGTGCAACTTGAATACCTCTTTCATGAAAACATTTGCAATGTATATGGATTTAAAGGTAGACTTTATGGGAATGAAATGGGATATCTTTCTCAACTTATCCACTACAACCATGATTGCATCATGTTGTTTGACAATCTTTGGCCAACCCATGATAAAATCCATGGAAATCACTTCCCATTTCCATTATGGTATCTATATGGGTTGCAATAGTCTCGTAGGGTGTCGATGCTCAACCTTCACCTGTTGACACTCTAAACACTTCGAGATATAACGAGAAATTTCTTTCTTCATCTCAGGCCAATAATACAATTGCTAATTGTTGTCACCATTTTTTGGTAACCAGGATGACCGATATATGGCCTCCTATGGAACTCATCCATAATCAATTACTCAGGTCCACTAAATTAGGCACATATAGACTCTTATTTTACATCAACAGGTTATCATCCCTCAGTTGAGATCTTTCGTACCTCTTTTCCTTAGATTCTTTCTACAGATTTTCCTTCACTATATTGAAGAACTCATATTTCGACAAGAGGGTCCTAATCCTTTGTCGAATGTTGGAATCTCCTACACTTACCGCTTCTAAGTTTATTTTCTGAACGCTTTGGTTAAGTGCTTCAACTACTTTGTTCTTTTTTCCTTTTATATGCTTAATTTTGAAGTCAAACTTACTGATCAATGCCATCCACCTATCCTGTCTAGCATTTAACCTTGGTTGGTCAAAAAAATACTTCATACAACAATGGTTAGTCATGAGGATAAATCTCCTCCTGAGCAGGTAATGTCTCCACATCTTCAACTCATGTACAATTGCGACAAGTTTTAGGTCATGGGTAGCATACTTCTGCTCATGTTCGTTCAACTTCTGTGATTCATAAAAAAAACTTGTCATTCTCACATGAAAACTCCACTGAGTCCCTCCTTGCAAGAATCTGTGCAAACCAAGAAGTATTTTTCTGGGTACACAATCCTTAAAACAAGGGTGTTGGTCAATAGTTGTTTCAATTGCGGGAAACTATCTTCACACTCTAGTGACCACACAAATATCTCTCCCTTCCTTTGTAGTGACATAATAGGATTTCCAATCTTGGAGAATCCTTTGATAAATCTCTTGTAATATCCACCCAATCCCATGAAGGATCTCACTTTCGTCACATTTCTAGGGGCTGGCCAATCCATGATTTCTTTGATGTTTGCAGGGTCTACTGCGACTCCTTCGACTGAGATTACATGTCCTAGATACTGGATTTCCTTCCTAAAGAAACCACACTTGTTGGATTTTTCATATAGTTGGTGTTCTCTTAACACCTGTAACACCATCCTGAGATGTTCTTCATGCTCCTCTTGATTCTTGGAATACACCAAAATGTCGTCCACAAACACTAATAAAAACTTGTCTAAATACTTGTTGAACACACTATTCATAAAACACATGAATGTTGTTGGTGCATTTGTAAGTCCAAACGACACCACAACAAACTCATATTGCCCATAGCTTGTCCTAAAGGTTGTCTTGTGGATGTCTTCATCTTTAATCCTGACTTGATGATATCCTAATCTCAAATCTATTTTTGATAAAACCATAGCTCTTGTGAGATGGTCAAATAGATCATCTATTCTAGGCAAAGGATACTTGTTCTTGATGGTGATCTTGTTTAGTCCCCAATAATCAATGCATAATGTTAAGGTGACATCCTTTTTCTTTACAAATAGGGTTGGTTCTCCCCATGGGGACACACTCGGTGATGTAACTTTTGTCCATCATTTCTTTGAATTGCATCTTCAGTTCCCCAAGTATGGCACATTCATCCTGTAAGGCACTCTTAATGCTGACACTACTCTCGGCACAAGATCAATTGAAAAGTCAAGGTATATTTTTGGAGGTAATCCACGCACCTCCTTAGGAAACACATCCATGAACTCCCATAACACTAGATGGTCTTCAACCTTCAACTCACCACTTTTTGTTGAATTTAGTATTTGTATAGCATACATGGGTCACCCTCTTCTGCTAAACTTCTTGAGCTGTAACACTAATATTTGTCTCACAGAGATTGGATGTTGAATACCTTGGAAAATTCTCGTATTGCCTTACATTTATAAATTCATTTGTTCATAAGTTGTTGTGTTATGATATATACATAGCGACTAGTCACTTTCCTAACTCTTGTTGTATTTGATTGTTTTCCTTTGTTTTTTCTCCAAATGAATGATTATTTAAAAACTTTTTTATTATAATTTAAGCATGAATGACTATCTCTTGGTGCGTGGATTTACAACCACGTATTTGTTTTAATTTAGATTAATCGTTCTTTCTTTTACTATAGAAGCCATTGCAATAATATGCTCCTTATGAGCTCAACATGTCACTTGGATAAATTGAAGTCGGATGGGAAGGATGACAATCATTCCTCCCAACCACCCAAAATAAACCCAATTAACATGAAAAATTTTAGTTATAAATTTTGGAACTATTTTTTTTTCCAAAATATATATTTATCATTAATAATTTTTTATTCAAAATTTTGTTTATTTTTCCTATAAAATACACTTAAATTGATATTTTCATTAATTTTATAAAAATACCTCATAAATTGTGTATTAATTTATTAAATATTTACTTACATTACCGATATATCATTTTATTAATATTCACCTAAAATATTAGGTACATATATAATATTTCATTCTTAAAAAATTAAGACTGAAGCAATTCTCTTCATCATATACTAAAACGCACAATTTAATATTGAACAATATACTAGAAATCATAATTTAATATTGTTTTCAAGAATTCGTTATTCATGTATGCATTTTAGGTAAAGAAATCATTGATCACAAATATTTTAGGTGAATGTTTAGGTATTGATTAAAATAAAGAGTTATAATGCTAAAATAATTTTTATTTTGTTTTTCTTTTTATTATTTGAGGATAAAAAATAAGATAAGTGTTCTCTTTATCCATAGATTTATAATTTATTGACGTATTTATTGAGATGTGTATATATGTTATATTATATTATGTGTGTGATTAAGTTAAATTTGGTCACAAGCATTTAGTTGTCATGGCTTTATGTTAAATGTTGTTTGTTAAATTTAGTTACATTTTATCATTTTGCATAGGCATGCATTTATTGTATTCTAGGTTTTTATGGTAGAATTATTTTGTTATGGAGATATGGTTTCTAAAGACCCAAATTTTAAGAACCTATTTATTAGCTTTTTCATTCCATGATAAAAAGTCGTGGACAAAGACACCACAACAAATGTAAGG
This sequence comes from Picea abies, assembly GCA_900067695.1. NCBI lineage: Eukaryota > Viridiplantae > Streptophyta > Pinopsida > Pinales > Pinaceae > Picea > Picea abies. The sequence goes on along the minus strand of CBVK0101715010.1, from coordinate 36,076 downwards.
AAGTTAATTTGATACATCGTTTTTATTTGGAAAATAACTATGTTAAATACATATGTTATAAGAAAAATAACTTTATATCCTAGTTTTGTTCACAAACTATTAGAATAAAATTTTTGTGGATTTGGATCATTTTATGGGTAATCGACGTAAAGTTTATTGGGTAGAAATCAATTTTAATCTAGGAAAATTAACCAACAAGATGGAAAAGTTGATAATGGATTGAGTATGGGAAAATTGATGAATGGTACTTGAAAAGAAAAATTGACCACTTGTAAAACTCACAATAAGAAAGTTGATGAAAATTTTACTCAAAGACGCTGCAATGGGGTGATAAGGATAGACATTCACAAGGATGACGTGTGTCTAACTATGAAAGTTACATTTTCTTAGTGTGAGGACTATGAAGGGATAATAGAGAGGGCAGGGGATGATCAGAGCGATAATGACTTGTGCACCAAACTAGAGTCTAACCTTCTATGATGGGTTCATTTTGGTACTTGTAGCATGATGATTTTATTAGGAGAAATAATGCAAGAAGAAAAGAGGAACATGGTAACAATTGCATATTTTATGGCTCTAGTCTCGACATTTACAATGATCTTTAAAGTATACATGTGGTAAATATTGATATTAAGAATTATATTTCTCTTCTCATAAATTTGTTAGTGGGTAGCAATTTTCTACTGCATCAAGTTCTAGTAATTCAAAGGGGCTCTATGAATTGTGACTTGGTCTCACTTCCTATGGGTATCGAGTCCACCCCCCTTGAAGTCATTTGACCATACATAACAAGTTAAGATAACATAAAAAAAGGCATAATGAACATGGGGAAATCAATCATAGTAGGTGTAGAGGTTGACTAAGGAAATGTAGGGTTGGGATGTTGACAAAGGAAACAACAATAGCCTATGATAACATATTTGAGGAGGATATTAAAAGGGAAGTGAAGGAAATTAAGTACAGAAAGAGAAAACAAAGAAGCATGACCCACACTCTTCAAGATGTTAAGAAAAATTTGGAATGAATTTCAAACATTGAATTTTCGAGAAGTAGGGATACTAAACTCTTGAACATGGTGGAAATCTAGAAACATATGAAAACTCATAGCCATGACATTGGAAATAGAAGATATTCAATGAAATGAAGTCCTAATAAACTAAACCAATTGAAAGGGAACTAAACCATATTAATAAATGAAGTCCTAATAAACTAAACCAATTAAAAGAGAACTAAACCATATTAATAAGAAAATATAGCAATCTCATCCATAAAATCTAGGGGTCTAAGAATAGAAGTAAAAATTAAAAATAGAAAGAACAATCGAGAAACATAAAGAAGAGGAGTTTGGCCATGTAAAGACAATGCATTCTAAAGAAGCTGCCACGATCAATCCATAAGAAGACTTACCTCCAATCTTTATCAATATTGACTTAGACACAAGAAGACTTACCTCCATTCTTTATCAATATTGACATAGACTTTAATGATTAGCAATGATATTTTCAAATATACGTTGTTTCATAGGTTTTATCTTTTGATAAAGTTGTGCTAAGTTTAATAAGTTTAACATGCTTATGTGATACACTAAATACAAATAGATAAATGGTAAAATACCATAGCACACACAAATAAGTGAGAAGGGCATACAGGATCAGTTGTTTTAATTTAATTAGATGTCATTGCCCCGACCTTATCTTGATAAATTATGGATTATCAAGTGTGTCAATGAATCACATATTTATATTTTCAAATTTATTTCAGCACCATGCCATTCAATGATTTCATAAGAATCACATATAAGATATTAAAATATATTTATGTATTTTCACAAAACAATGAATCTTTCATACTATGTTCGTTGGGCTAACAACTTTATAGGTTTAGGATCATTGGGCAGCTTGTTATATACATTGTGGCAGTAATTGTATGGGAGTCTCTCAATGAATCTTTATATTAAGTCTATTATGGATGGAACCCACTTTTCGTAGATCTTTATATTAAGTCTATTATATTATTGGGAATAGGTTCCACCAATTTCTCAAGATTTTGAGTAAATCTTACGTACTATGTGTTAGAATATAGAAGATGGTGTGCTCGTTTTTACCATTGACGATACCCTCGTCACCCAACCACAGGCCGAAGCCTCCCTCCGAGCACCTTAACCTTGACTGAGAATTCCTCCGGAAGTAAACCCTAGGCTAGATATCCAAACAAAGGGCAGCGCATCTCTCCCCAAGGATAGCGCAACACAAAAGACTGATCCGATAGTCCCAAACCCTAGCCAAGAAATATTCAAGCCAAAATTGAAACTAGCTGCTGCTGCAGCTGCACCTGCAACCCTCCTCCAAACCTGTGCACCAGACTGCAACTGCAGTGCACACCAACTGGAAACTGCAATTCTGAGATGCTGCAAATGAGAACTGGCGCCCTGTATTTATAGTAATCTTGCCAGTTTTGCTGGGGCCGACTTCTCCTTCTGGGTATGTGTTTGTTCAATATATTATTATTATTTCTGGTTGAATTCTTCTCTTGGAGGCTAATAGCCTAATATAAATTATCTTCTTGAGCCGACAAGCCTTATAGGGTTATTAGCCAACTCATTAGGGTTTCTCTTGCTTCTCGAAGTCTTCTATTCTCGTCAGGTTCACATGCGAGGGTAAATACCTCCCGTAGCTACCATAATATTAACACTAATGGACTTGAGCACAAAAATATACCATTTACTCGGTAGCATCAATATAGTCATCTAGATTATTTCATGACTAGATCATGAGCATCACCATCACCATCAGCTGCATCATCTCTCAAAACCATACTTCATCTGAGTAGTTAGATATGATGTTGGATAAGTCACTCTCACCATAGAGTGATACAAGAGGAGTAAAAGCTCTGAATTGTTTTCCGTATGGAAAATCTCTATTCATCATTCATATGAATGATCATTATCTCCAATAAACTGCTGATAGTCTTCAAGGCAATTAGAACAAGGATAGAACACACCTGTGTCTATTCATAGTAGTACATAACTACAATCTAGTGGTTCACTACCACATCAAGTAATACATAAGTACTTGATCAACAACGTATGGTTGCGAACGGTGAAACATATTCACCATAGTATTCCTCATCTACTGTCAAACATCTGAGAGCATCCTGCATAAAAACAATGTTATGATAAAAACTGTATCATCTGGGCCAATCTTTCACTCACGTCTGTGAGATCTGAAAAAATGTCTGCCACCACAGTAGTCTTCATCTGCATAGAAGCAATGTTATGATAAAAAATAAATCATCTGGGCCAATCTTTCACTCATGTCTGTGAGATCTGAAAGAATGTCTGCCCTCAATATAGAATATCAACAATGACCATCTGGGCCAATCTTTCACTCACGTCTGTGAGATCTGAAAGAATGTCTACCCTCAATATAGAATATCAACAATAATCATCTGGGCCAATATTTCACTCACATTTGTGAGATTTGAAAGAATATCTTCCCTCAATATAGAATATCAACAATAGGCTATCTGCCCCATTCTTCTCAACCAAGGAAGAAGGATTGTTTCTGATTTCTGAACCTGGACCAGTTCCCACCCTAGGCCATTCTTCCGACACTAAACAAAGTGTAACCTGGAGAGAATGAGTCTACCCTCAAGAAATGTTTGGACCATTCCTTACCTTGGGCCATTCCTCTGACACTAAACAAAGTGTAACCTGGAGGGAATGAGTTTGCCCTAAGGAATGACTGTCCTGGACTATTCCCCACCCTGGGCCATTCTTCCGACACTAAACAAAGTGTAACCTGGAAAGAATGAGTCTTCCCTCAAGGAATAACTGTCCCTGATTGCTGAGCCTGGACTACTCCCCACCCTGGGCCATTCCTTCGACACTAAACAAAGTGTAACCTGGAGAGAATGAGTTTTCCCTCGAGGAATAACTGTCTGGACCATTCCCCACCCTGGGCCATTCCTTCGACACTAAAGTGTAACCTAGAGAGAATGTATAACCCTCGAGGAATGTTTGTCCTGCATCAACCTCCAAAATGAACGATTCTTTGAAACTTCTCACAACGATGAACTTCGAAAGAATGACTTCCCGGCAAGGCAGACCATTCTACTTGACCACTAATCAGAGTGACTGCCAAGAAGAATGATTGTCCTAGACTAGTCCCCACAATGGGAAGTCGTTGTCTATGATACATCAACAATCAGTCTGCCTCCCATGTTAACTACAATGGGAAGTCACTGTTCATTATAAATATCAATCCACTTTCCGAACATGAAATCATCTGTCCAATTTGGACCATTTTTCAATTATGATATTTTGAATCCTCCTAACTGGAGAGTTATTTCAATCACAAAAATAAATGTTTGCGTACCTTCTTCTAGTTTGGAGAGTCTTCCCTTTCATCTAAGAGAGTTATTTCCACGAGATCTATCTTGAGTATGCAAGTTATTTCATCTTGAATAGAAGCTTTACCAAAATGTATGCTTATCTGCTCATCTGCGGAGATATGTATTGGAGAATCACTTTCTCCTTTCTGGACTTCATCATGGATAATGTAATGATTGTACTTTAGTCTGGAATACTGTGAAGGCTTCATGTAGATCTGAACAATAGAGTATATCATAGTTGGAGAACTGGAACATATCCATGTGGTACTTCTTCTGTCATCATGAGATCTGATCTTCTAAGTAGTCATCTTGATGTTATAGGAAATCTTCACCACGCTTCTGCTGTGCACTGGAGGTTCTCTGCCAAGTTTTCTTCTTCTTATCTGCATATAGGAGTCTCTTTCTGGTATGCCTCAAAGTCTTGAGATTTCTCTTCATACGCTCTTTATTCAATTTCTCTATAGAACATTCTTTGCATTCGTCTGATGTAGAATTCCGAATCATGGATGTTGTGGATGATATAATGACTCATGCAGTGATATGTCTGGTGTACTGGAACAAGTAATCATCATAGTATTCTCCCTCCATCTGGGAGAACCTCTGTTTCTAGATCTTGCAATGCTTTCATAAGTTTTCCATACACTATTCTTCATCATGACTTTTAGTTCTTCTGCTTGATTGCTTTTAGTGAGTTCATATCAGGCTGGTAAACTTGTGATTCTTTGATACAATGACTGGTTGTTCTGATTCTTCTTTCTTGGAATATTCATGTTCTTCTTCATGTTTTTCTTTAGCTCTTGGGTCCATGGAGTTTCTTATAGATTCCATGCCCTAGAGATTCCACTTCTTACCTTCATCATCGGTTCACGGATCTAGATGGACAACCAAAAATACTTTAAGGCTTTTCTTCGAAAAGGTCTTCTTATGCGGTTGAGCTGAACACGTACTGTCTTTCATGGCTGCTACCATGGATATATAAATTTCATCATCTTCAATGGATCATAGGATTAGCTCCCTCCTGATCCTTGCTTCATGTATAAGTGCATATAACATGCCCTAGAGATTCCACTTCTTACCTTCATCATCGGTTCACGGATCTAGATGGACAACCAAAAATACTTTAAGGCTTTTCTTCGAAAAGGTCTTCTTATGCGGTTGAGCTGAACACGTACTGTCTTTCATGGCTGCTACCATGGATATATAAATTTCATCATCTTCAATGGATCATAGGATTAGCTCCCTCCTGATCCTTGCTTCATGTATAAGTGCATATAATCTGCTCCCTTCGTCTGACTGAGTCCATGCTTTCGTATCCTGTCCTTATTGTCTTCTACAATATATAATAGAGTCCACACTTCCATTTTCATCCTTATGGCCTTCTGCAATATATATAATTGTCTTTCTTGTCTAACAGAATCCACACTTCCATCTTGTTGTCTTCTATAGAATGTCATGAGTCTTTTTCCAGTTTCCTTTCGATTGTTGACTTATTTCTGTCTTTGCTTTTTCCAAGTCTCTTCAAGATTGATTTTGATTTCGGTCTTATCTTGTAATGTCTTCCACATGATTTGTATTTCATCCTTTCATATGTATTATCTAATGATATTCATCCTTGTCTTGTTGTTCTTTCATAGGTATAGTTCTTCTTGGAACACATTATCTTCCAAGGGATAGATATACAAGATATGTATAGAGACAATGCAAACAAGATATGTACAAGAAATAAGAAGAGTGTTGTTAACTTTTAGTAGAAGTTTCTTTCATCTTGCTTAGTCTTCTTTGTCGGTTCCTTTTCTTCGGTAATCGATGCTTCGTGTTTCTCCTTCCTTTTCTTTATCTCGGGACACTGATTTCTGTAGTGACCGTACTTCTGATAGTTGAAGCATTGTATTTCTGAAATGTCTTTCTCTTGATTTGGCTTCCTCCTTGAACCAAACTTCCTTTTGTTCCTGAAGTTCTTGAATCTTGCTGTGAAGGCTTGATCATCGTACTTATTTTGGGTTTTCTCTTTTGCATTGATCCTTGATTCTTCTTGAGCACAACAAGTCCAAATTTCTTCAAATGTTGGGTACTCCTTCCTTGTATTCATGCTTGCGGAAAATGCATCCCATGTCTTGGGAATACCATTGAGTACTATGTTCACCAATTCCTTTTCTGAAGTGATCTCTTCAATAGCTTGTAGTTGATATCTTAGCTGGGAGATCCTTACAAAGTAGGATGTTATGTTGTCGTCATCATTCATCTTCATGTCACAAAGCTCATTCTTTAGACTCATAACTTGTCCAATGTTTCTGATTGAGAAGAGATTCGTTAGGGCATCGTACATCTTCTTTGATGAGTCAATATGGGAGATGTAGGGTATCAAGTGGTCTTTTTTGGAATCCACTATGATACTCATGGCATTGATGTCAACATATTTAAACTTCTCCATAGCTGCAACGTTCTGCAGTTCCTTCTCTTCTCCTTCTTTAAACTCTAGCTTCACGATCTTTCCTTTCACAATATCCAACACTTTATTCTTAGCAAGGATGAGGTCAATCCTTGTCTTCCATGCTTTGAAGTTAGAGGCTCCATCTAGCTTATTATCAGACTTCATAGAGTTTGTCATGGCTTGCTTGACTTGGTCAAACCCTAGATTTGACCAAAAATCCAAACTTCATGTCTTGGCCTTCTTAGTGTACCGGGAGATGCGCTGGGCTAGGGTGCACTGATCTATCTGGAGATTAGGTCAATCTCATCACTTAAGGTGCCTCAAAAAGAGGTTTAGGGTTTCTATAACTGCTTTTGCTGGTAACCCTAGCTGCAATTCTTTTGGAAGTTTCTCCTGCTAGTAACCCTAGTGGCAGTTCCTCAACGAGCTCAATATCTAGCGACTATGTTTCCTTCTAGCATTTTAGGCTGACTGAAGGGGGTGTGGGCCCATAACCTGTTAGAATATAGAGGATGGTTTGCTCGTTTTACCATTGACGATAACTTTTTCACCCAACCATAGGCTGAAGCCTCCCCTGAGCACCTTAACCTTGACTGAGAAATTCCTCCAGAAGAAAACCCTAGGCTAGATATCCAAACAAAGGGCAGCACATCTCTCCCCAAGGAAAACGCAACACAAAAGACTGATCAGATAGTCCCAAACCCTAGACAAGATATATTCAAGCCAAAACTAAGAACTTGCTGCTGCTGCAGCTGCACCAGCTCTTCCTCCAAACCCGTGCACAAGACTACAACTGCAGTGCGTACCAAACTGCAGAACTGCAATTCTGAGATGTGACGAATGAGAACTGGCGCCTTGTATTTATAGTAATCCTGCCAGTTTGTTGGGGCCGACTTCTCTTTCTGGGTATGTGTCTGTTCAGTATATTATTATTAATTCTGGCCGACTTCTTCTCTTGGAGGCTAATAACCTAATATAAATTATCTTCTTGAGTTGACAAGGCTTTTAGGGTTATTAGCCAATTCATTAGGGTTTCTCTTGCTTCCCGGAGTCTTCTATTCTCGTCAGGTTCACATGTGGAGGTAAATACCTCCCGAAGCTACCATAATATTAACATGAAGAACGATGGGGGGGATAAGATTCCACAAGAGAGAGAGGGGTCCAAGGGGGAATTATTCATGGGTATTAATCCAACCAACATTCTTGAATTATTATCATTATGTATAACCTTCTATTTTTTTGATTGAGTTATGAGAAGCCAATCATTTAACTCATGTAAGAGGTTGGGTGTGAGTGATTACATCCCATATTTATTGGAGAGTATGGGCTAAGGTACAATCATCTTTGGGAAAAGTATGATTCAATTCAAGAAAAAAAGCAAGGAGGGGAAATTCGTATAGCCAAGGGGGAATTTTTTTGGACAGTCACGTCTTTACAGAGAGAACAATTTTTACATGTAGTTTTTGGGGTAGAAAAGGAGGAGAAAAGGGATGGGAAGAAGATCATCCATGGTATACTTGAAGGTAGACATTGTTTGGCTGTGATTTTATGCTAAGAGAGAGGCCTGTGTGCCTATAAATTGGGATGTGAGTCCATGGTGCAATTTTTCTGTGGAGGAAATGACTCAGAGCCTTGTGAAGGACGCTATGAAAAATCATGAAGCAACTGAGAGTTCCTAGAGTTCCCAGCTAAGTGATACCTAGCCAAATGAATGAACTAGGGCCCCTAATAAATGAATGGTACAACCTGAGGGACTGTGAGCAGTGAAGGGGGTACATTCCTTGGGTAGTGCAGGTTGTGGGGAAAAGAGAAAGCTGGAGGCTTGGAACTATTGTGAGAATAGAACTTGGGTTTGGGTGGCTATGTGTGGAGAGTGGACAACAAGTGGGACGAATATCCTTGTGGAATCATAGCCTCATCTTGGGTGTGGCTTGTTGATGAGAGAAAATGATTAGCAGTGCCTAAGGCTGGGAGCTTCATCCTTCGTATGCAGCCAGTGGGATAATTGTTAACAAATAAATGTTTATGTTGTATTATTTATGATTATTTCGCTGTGTAAATTATGTATATGATTGTTGTGCATTTTTTGTTGGATTGAACAGTTGCATTCATGTTTAATATATGCTACTAGATGCATTTAGAACTATGGTGTCAACCTGCATGGTTAAATTTGTGTGTGATTTGTAGTTGGTAAGATACACAAATTAATTAAGTAGAAAATCTTAGTTTAAATGAGTTTATGCACGTAATGTTCACCCAAATGGGTGTTGTTAGCGACATTTCTTGCACAGGGATGTTTTCCTCTCCGATTTGAGGCCTATGATGTAAACACATGGAGATGGGATTTTGAAAGCCGACAGGTGATTTTTATTCAAAGGCCGCAACCATAAACGTCAAGCGAGCCTGATCATGGACGCAAGAAACAACGAAGAAGATCTAGACCGTCCATCTGAGAAGGGACGCATGGTAGGAGATCGACGTCATCGGGAAAGTCCCGACAGGGAAGCGCCCATCGTGGAGCTTGAAGCCATCGGGATATCGGGGATCTTGGGGATGAGTAATTCGTGCACTTCTAAAAGGAGAACCAAGAAACTTCGATGGAGAGTATGGTCAAGGGCATATGGTAGTGGTCATTTGGACTAGGGCCTAGTCAAAGGGCTAGCATGGAAGGAGCCATCGGGGATCGAAGATTCGCGAATCTAGAGGACTTGTGAATCGTGACATTGTGAACGCTGAAACTCCGATGGAGGGTTTGACTACGGTCACACGGAGACAGGTCATATGGATCAGGTTCCAACAGGTAGGGGCTAGCTCATTGAGGTGGAGCTCATCGCAAATCAGGTATCAGAGTTTCGAGGTGCAAGCGCCCCTTTTTTTTTTGCATTTTGAAATCCCGAACCCCGAATTCCCTATAACGCTCAAGACCGGGCCCATGGTTCTGGCTCCTGGTCATAAGAGAGGAGGTCTGAGAGAGGGGTGCTTTCATTTTCATTTGGCTACAGGTTCCGAATTAATTCTCAGAAGGGGGGCACTGTGCTCGGCCGACTCCAGCCCGATGAGATTTGGATCCCAGTACCTGCTCAGAATGGATAAAGGAGAAAGAGGGTGGGTGAAGCCTCGCGTCACCCATTTATTGCAGAGTATGGAGGTCCAGATTGAAATTTACCCAGGAAGGTCCCTTGTACCGGTTCTCTCCAGGAAATCCACACCAAGTCTCCAACTCACCAGGGGAACCTGTACACGCCAGTTCAACATTCAAAGGGCTCAGCTACCCCCTGGCACGAGCCATGCTAAATTAAAGGTACCGTATGACAGAGAAATGTAGGCCAGATTTGATTGAGGCAACGACATCCATTGAAAGTTTTGAGATGCCTCTGCTGGGCGAAAGGAAGGGAAGAGTATATGTAGGAATTTTTTCCATTTTGTAATGAACGATGGTAGAGCAGAGCTCCCTACTGTAAATTTTAGCAGATATTCTAGTTTGTTGGATATGCATCTGTATATGAGATATCTTATTTTATGACAGACAATTTTTCTCCCTCCATCTAAATTTCGTCTCATGCTAAGAGAGTTCGTTATAGACTGAGTCGTGCGAATTATTGCAGTTCTATTGTGATAAATGATTTATCGTTGCATTATTGCATTCTCTGGTTTTATGTATTTAAGTGCAAGAAGACCTTGCATTTGGATGCCTTCTGCTACAGTCTGTTAGGAACTTGTCGTTTATAACAGACCTTCACACTCTTCCCATATAAGTCCTCTGCTTGTTCACCCTTTACTACAACTCACTGTCTGAAGTTTATAAAGACCTCCCTCACCTATGCATGCCTGACCTAGTTTGGAGTTAGAATGATATCGTTTTGAGTTGGCTTCCATTCGGTCACCCCATCCATAAACCATTGTGACATAAAATTGATGGGCGTCGGGATCTTCTCCTGCTAGCAATCCAGGAGTGACTTCCGTCGCCAACATTTCTGGCGCCGTTGCTGGGGAATAAGTTGTATATATTCCCTGGGATTGAATGACAACGATTAGTTGATTCTGAAGGTGCATCAGATATCAGAAATATTGAGATTGTTGCTGTGCACCTGGTGACTCCATTGTGATGACTCCGCTGGGGAGAGCCTGCTCTATCAATTGTGGATTTCAGAGGCAGACACACGCGGTCTCATCCACAACTGCCCCTAGCTACACCTCAAACCCATCCAGAAGTGGTTCTCAGACAAGGAAAGGCCCCTGAAGAAGAAGCTTCCACCACCGAAAAAGGTAATCCGCCATCTCCTTCTGTAAGAACTCCATTTTCTCCTCCTCAGTTTCGTAATAGACCTCCTTCAGAAGTTTCCTGTTTCCTGAATTTTGGGAGTGTTCCTACTGAGTTTTCCCCTCTTGGTCTGGGATTGGAGGGAGAAATCCTTGTCACTCCCCTCTTCTCTAAAGATGTTCCTTGGCATAGACCCGGAACCACAGAAGATTTTCCCACTCCTGCATAAGGAGGAGCACCTGCTGACTCGAACTCGGTCGCCCGTTCCTTGAATCACCTCTTGTTTCCCGCTCCAATTTGAGGCTCATTCCCAGCATTCCCTTCACGAACTCCTTCTCCTCTGAGTTCTCCTCCACCTAATATTCCTATGGCCAGAGAAAATCCCCCTATGACCGAAATAGAGGTCATCATAGCCGCTAGATACGCTCCCCTCATGCTACCACAGCCTCTCAATAACCTCCCAACAGAAGGGTACCTTAAGCAGCTACCCAAGTTTACAGGTGAGGGGGACATAACTGCTGAAGAGAACCTAGCAGCCTTTTACACTTTCACGGATGATAATGTTATCATGCACACCGATGTATGGATGAGGAGTTTTGTCCATAGTCTCCAAGGAGAGGCTAGAAAATGGTTCAGGGCCCTGCCTCCTGGATCTATTGATGGGATCAGAGCTCTAGATAATGCCTTTTTGAGATAGTGGGGAGATAAAAAAGACTTCATGTATTACATGACAGAGTTTGGGTCGTTGAAGAGAAAGGAAGGAGAGTCTGTTTCTGACTTCTCCAAGAGATTTAATAAAATGTACAACAGAATCCATGCTGAGATAAAACCCTCTGAAGCCTCAGCAATGATCACTTACTCCAGCGCCTTTGATCATGATTTCTGCTTACTGCTGAGGGAGAGAAGAGCTGCTACGCTGGCAGACATGCAAGACGCAGCCGTGGAGGTAGAATCCAACATATTGGCTGTCAACCGACTCAGGAGTGCTGGTGATAGAATTACCTCCAAGAATAGGCCTGAAGCTTCCTCATCCAGTTCCTCTCCCCTGCCCCATCAGACAGATGAGACAACTAGAACGCTAAAATCACTTGCTGCCAAGGTAGAAAGTTTGGAATTAGAAGGGAAGCCCATGTACATAAATCCCCAAAACAATGATAATAGAGGTTTCAGACGACCTGCTAACAATATGCCTCAGGTTTTCGTGAGGGAACAAAGGGGAAAGGACAGAGAAGATCAAAGGGTTCAAGCCCCCCTCCAAAATAACCTGGTAGATCATGAGGAGAGAGAGGAGATAGACGAGTTTGGCCCTAAAATTCACTGTGTTGAGGAAACTCCCCCTTTTCCCCATTTGACGCGGTCAACATATGAAGAATCACTGATGAGTGCTCAAATTCATGAGTTGGGGAAAGAAGAAAGGCCTGGCCACACTTCTAATAGATATAATCTCAGGCCGAGAAGGAAAGATGGAGACTTCGACAGCTCAGACCAGCCCCTCATAGCAGATAGGCCTACTAAAACTGCAGTAGTTGTAGCTAAAGAAAAGAAGACTCAGAGTGTTTCGCCAGCAGCCAAAGAGCCTGTCACTGAGGTAAGAGAAGATCCTAAACCTCCCCTCTCCTTCAATTTTGAGCATGAGATTCAAAAGATTAGGATTCCTATACCTCTCTCTGAGCTAGTTAAAAATGAAGACTTCAAAAGGTCCCTCTCCAAGTTGTTACAATCAGACCCCCCCCAGCCTCCCTCTGACTCAATAAACCTTCAAGATGAAAATCTTGCAGTCGTATTAGGGCCCATGGTAGAAGATAGAGATGATTCATCCCCTCCCTTCTACACATCCCTAAATATACATGATAAAGTGCTGCATAACTGCCTCATGGACTCAGGGGCTTCCCATAACCTTATGCCCAAAATAGTGATGGAAGAGCTAGGATTAGAAGTGACTAGGGCCTACCATGATTTATACTCTTTTGATTCAAGGAGGGTGCAATGTCTGGGAGTCATCAAGGACCTGGTGGTTTCTCTGTTGACCTGGTGGTTTCTCTGTTTCAACTGCCCATGAAGAGTGTGGTCATGGATATTGTGGTAGCCAATGTTCCCCCCAAATTCGGTATGTTGTTGTCTAGATCATGGATCAAAAAATTGGGAGGGACACTACAGATGGACCTCACATATGCTACCATTCCGGTCTTTGGAGGGGAACAAAGGAGATTATACAGAGAAGCCCAACTAGCCTATATTGTCAGTGATGAAGCATTCCCTACCAATCACCCCATCTTTGCACTTGACACCGACTTGGGGTCTAGTTTGCTGCAGCTTACTGATGCCCCTGAAAGCCCTTTACTAATAAGAAAACATCCCAGCCCTGATCATTGGATTTCCCCTCAAAGCTCCCATGTGTGGAAGATGTTTTTTGACGGAGCTTCTTCTAGTGAAGGCGCTGGCGCTGGAGTGGTTTTCATATCGCCTTGTCAAGAAGTCGTGTCTCTGTCATACAAGATGGAATTCGAAGCCACCAACAATGTGGCGGAATATGAAGCTCTTGTTCTGGGTATGAGGGCTACAAAGGAAATGGGAATTGAAGAAATGGCAATATTCGGAGATGCTGAGTTGATTATTCAGCAGGTAAGGAATGCTTATTGTGCCCATAATCCTCGGCTCAGGAATTATCGGAATGGAGTATGGGACCTTATCGATAATTTCTTCTTGGCTTTTAACATTTCTTTCATTCCGAGGGGAGAAAATACCTTGGGCGATTCTTTAGCTGTCTCAGCTAGTTTGCTCAAATTTCCTCTGCCACCTATGGTAAAAAATGATGTTGAGATAAGGTATAGGCCCTCGGTGCCGGACAATGTCAAGCATTGGAAGGTGTTTGAGGATGATTCTGAACTCGAAAGGTTCCTCCAAGCAGTGGACGAATTTTTTGCGTTGCATATTGACCAAGATCCTGATTTGGAAGGTGACCCTCGTCCTGAGAGGTTTTTAAATGAAATCGCTAATCACCAGATCATTCAGCTGCCTAGTAATCACATTCCGAGAGGACTTGTCCCTTTAGAAAGATTATTCGACGGGAATGATGTACCGGTAAAGGGTAGGGTCTCAAACGAAGATACCGAGACAACTGAATGCAACATTGGCACACCGGAGGAGCCCAGGTTTATCAAACTATCAAGCAGTTTGACCAGAGAACAGAAGGCCGAATACACGGAGTTGCTCAGAGAGTTCGCCAATGTGTTCGCATGGACATATGAAGACCTCAAGACATACGACACATTTGTCATCGAGCACAAGATCCAACTAAAGGAAGAGGCTAAACCATTTAGACAGAAGCTGAGACAGATAAACCCCATGTTGCTACCTGTCATGGAGAAAGAAGTGAAGAAATTGTTAGATGCCCAAATCATTGTCCCCTTGAGATATTCTGAATGGGTGGCCAATTTGGTCCCAGTAAGGAAGAAGAATGGAGAAATCAGGCTCTGCGTTGATTTCAGGAATCTCAACAGAGGCTCCAAGAAAGACAATTACCCCCTACCTAAGATGGAACACATACTGCAGAGGGTAATTGGTGCCTCCAGGATATCCATGATCGATGGGTTTTCTGGCTATAACCAGATATCGGTCATGCCTGAAGACAGGGAGAAGACCGCCTTCACCACTCCTTGGGGCACCTTCATGTATGCCAAAATGCCATTCGGGCTTATGAATGCAGGAGCAACATTTCAACAAGCCATGGATATAGCCTTCATCGGAGAAAAAGACCAATTTGTAGTAATCTACCTAGACGACATCACGGTCTTCTCCAGGTCTGATAAGGAGCACCGCTGCCACTTAAGGAGAGTTTTCTCGAAGTGCCAAAGGTTTGGCCTTTACCTGAATCCCAAGAAGTCCCTATTTTCTATGCAGGAAGGGAAGTTATTGGGACATATAGTATCGACAGAGGGACTGAAAATTGATCCCAGCAGGGTGGAGGCAATTCAAGCCTTGTCACTTCCCAGGTCTAAAAAAGAGGTTCAGGCCTTTTTGGGGAAAATTAATTTTCTAAGGAGGTTTGTCTCGAATTTTGCCGAGCTAGTGAAGCACATCACGGCCATGCTCAGGAAGGGAAACGAAGTGAAATGGACCGCTGAGTCCAGGGCCTCTTTCGACCAAATAAAAAAGGCATTGACTGAGGCACCTGTGCTTATCAGTCTTGACTATTCCAAAGAGTTCCTAATTTTCTCCTTTTCCTCTTTTGATACAGTGGTGACAGTCTTATTGCAGAGAAATGAGGAAGGAGGAGAACAACCCATTGCCTTCTTCAACAAAGCATTGAGAGATGCAGAACTCCGGTACGAGATCATGGAGAAGCAGGCTTATGCCTTGGTGAAAGCCCTCAAAGCTTTCAGAGTCTACGTCTTGCATTCGAAAGTGACAACATACGTTCCTTCAGCTTTCGTAAAAGACATTCTTGTACAGCCAGACATAGATGGGAGAAGAGGCAGATGGATAGTAAAAATTCTGGAATTTGACTTGGAAATAAATCCCACCAAGCTGGTTAAGGGGCAAGGCCTAGCCAAGCTACTGGCTGAATCCAATTGTGAAGCCTTGGGAGTCAATCTCCTCAACACTTGCTCAGGAACTCAGCAAACTGAGCTGCCCAGCCAATGCCCTCAAGATGGCTTATCGCTGGCAAATTGTGCCTGGTATCGTGACATTCTTTACTTCCTGTGGGAATTGAAGCCTCCAGATGGAATGGGTAAAAGCAGGGCAAGAGATTTAAATCTCAAGGCGGTCAGGTATTGTTTCATTGAGCAAGTTTTGTACTGGAGAAATCCTTTGGGGATGATGCTGAGATGTATGAACCCACCGGAAGCCCAGAAGGTTATGTTTGATTTCCATAAAGGCCTTTGTGGGGGGCATCATTTCTGGAAAACCACAGCTCATAAAATCCTCAGGGCTGGATATTACTGGACTACTTTATTCACCGATGTTTGCAGGGAGATCAGAGCTTGCACCAAATGTCAAAAGTTCTCAGGAAAGAAACAACTCAAATCGCTGCCATTGAAACCCATAGTAGCTTCGACACCTTTTCAGTAGTGGGGGTTGGAATTCATCAGAGAGATTCATCCTCCCTCAAGTGGTCAACACATATGGATCCTAACTGCAACAGATTATTTCACCAAGTGGATAGAAGCTGTTCCCACCAGAAGCGCATCACACAAGGTAATTATCAGCTTCCTGGAGGATATCATACCCCGGTTTGGCTGTCCCAGCAGAATCATCACCGATAATGCTGCTTCTTTCAAATATAAACCTTTAATTAAGTTCTGTGAACAGTTCCAGATCTCTCTTGTTCACTCCACCCCCTACTACCCCCAGGGAAATGGTTTAGTGGAATCCTCTAACAAAATCCCGATAAAGATCATCAAAATATTGTTATAGGATAACAAAATAGCCTGGGATTCAAAGTTGAAATTCTCTCTGTGGGCCGATCGTGTCACGATGAAGAAGTGTCTGGGCACTTTGCCGTTTCAACTAGTCTACGGAGCAGAGGCAGTTTTCCCTACTCAACTCGCCTTACCTGTGGCAAAGTTCTTTCAAGACTATGAGGGAGAATCAGATCATATGATTAGAAGAATTCATCAGATAGTGGAAGTGCAGCAGAGAATAGAACAATTGAGGGATGCAGCTTATAGTCATCAACAGAAGATCAAGCAGGCTTTTGATAGGAAGGTCAGGAAAAAGGAGTTCGAGATCGGGGACTTGGTATTTAAGTGGGATGCACCTAGACAGGATAAAGGCAAGCACAAGTTCGACGCCCTCTGGATCGACCCCTTTAAAATCTCTGAGATTTTCTCCAACAACACCTATGGGTTGCAGGATATAGAGGGTGAAGAAGTTTTCAACAGCCCAGTGAATGGGCATTTTCTAAAAAAATGTTTTATTTGAGCCTTAGACGACTCCTCTATTTGTAAATATTGTCTTTTAGTTCTTGTTTAGTTTCTTTTTGTATGTTTTCAGCCTAATAAGTGACTCCATAGCCCAATAGCAAGGCACTAAAGCTGCGGAAGGAGTTCTTAGAGCATCACAGGGACGACTCTATCTCCCCTGGAGCCTAATGTTAGCGACATTTCTTGCACATGGATGTTTTCCTCTCCGATTTGAGGCCTCTGATGTAAACACATGGAGGTGGGATTTTGAAAGCCGGTCAGGTGAGTTTTATTCAAAGGCCGCAGCCATAAACGTCAAGCGAGCCTGATCATGGATGCAAGAAACAACGAAGAAGATCTAGACCATCCGTCTGAGAAGGGACGCGTGGCAGGATATCGACGTCATCGGGAAAGTCCCGACAGAGAAGCACCCATCGTGGAGCTTGAAACCATCAGGATATTGGGGATGTTGGGGACGAGTAATTTGTGCACTACAAAAAGGAGAACCGCGAAACCTCGATGGAGAGTATGGTCAAGGGAATATGGTAGTGGTCATTTGGACTAGGGCCTAGTCAAAGGGCTAGCACGAAAGGAGCCATCGGGGATCAGAGATTCGCGAGTCTGGAGGACTTGTGAATCGTGACATCATGAACGCCGAAACTCCGATGGAGGGTTTGACTACAGTCACATGGAGACAGGTCATATGGATCAGGTTCCAGCTGGTAGGGGCTATCTCATTGAGGTGGAGCTCATCGCAAAGTGCAAGTGCCTCGCGTCACCCATTTATTGCAGAGTATGGAGGTCCAGGTTGAAATTTATCCAGGAAGGTCCCTTGTACCGTTTCTCTCCAGGAAAGCCACGCCGAGTCTCCAACTCACCAGGGGAACCTGTACACGCCAGTTCAACATTCAAAGGGCTCAGCTACCCCATGGCGCGAGCCATGCTGAATTAAAGGTAGCGTATGACAGAGCAATGCAGGCCAGATTTGATTGAGGTGATGCCATCCATTGAAAGTTTTGAGACACCTCTACTGGGCGAAAGGAAAGGAAGAGTATATGTAGGCATTTTTTCCATTTTGTAATGATCGATGGTAGATCATAGCTCCCTACTGTAAAGTTTAGTAGACATTCTAGTTTGTTGGATATGCATCTGTATATGAGATATCTTGTTTTATGACATACAGTTTTTCTCCCTCCATCTAATTTTCGTCTCATGCTAAGAGAGTTCATGATAGACTGAGTCGCGCGAATTATTGCAGTTCTGTTGTGATAAATGATTTATCGTTGCATTATTTTATTCTCTGGTTTTCTGTATTTAAGTGTAAGAAGACCTTGTGTTTGGATGCCTTCTGCTACAGTCTGTTAGGAACCAGTCGTTTATAACAGACCTTCGCACTCTTCCCATATAAGTCCTCTGCCTGTTCACCCTTTACTACAACTCACTGTGTGAAGTTTATAAAGACCTCACTCACCTATGCATGCTTGGCCTATTTTGGAGTTGGAATGATATCGTTTTGAGTTGGCTTCCATTCGGTCACCCCATCCATAAACCACTGTGACATAAAACTGATGGGCATCGAGCTCTGCTCCTGCTAGCAATCCAGGAGTGACTTCCGTCGCCAACATGTGTTGAGTATGTTACAAAGTGGTATCAGAGCTCTAGTTTCAACACTAAGCCGATATGGACTGATTAACAAAGAACATAACTGAAAACACAGACTATGTAGGAAAACTGTTTGACAGAATGCCAAAGAGAGGATATATGCAAATTGTTCGATAAAATTATTGCAGTGAAATTAAAGGAATTTTGTGAATAACTTGGAAGAATTGAGCCCATAAATTAAATATAAGAAAATGTAGTCTCTAATCAAGAATATTTGGGCCTATAGATGCCCGAAAGTAGAATTTATAGAGCGTCCATGGTGCCCATGACAAATTGATGCGAAAATCGACAAAAAACCCCAATTTTTGCAGAGTAATTCAAGACGAATTCAATGTGGAAGAGGTGAATTTAAAGATTAGGGGGGGTTGAATTTGTATGTACGAACAAAATTTGATTGTATTGAGATTAATTACAAGTACTAATGGTTTCCACCTTTGTAAATTTTCAAAAATAAGCAAAATCGAAAAAAATTTGGTATTTTTCCATACGATGATGTCGACATGACATGAAGGTCACGTTGATCCGGATTATTTTCAACACGAAATGAGAGAGGAGATATAATAAATAAATGTACAGAGATATATCAAATATCCAATAGTATAACATATATTTATCAGATATATAACCATAAACACAGAGATAGAGTAATACACAATTTCTATTAATGAGCGGAATGTACAATACTGTAAAAATACAGAGTGAAAGACTCGCTAGAATGGTGGCATATTATCTTTGAGAAGAGATGTGAAGGATACTCACATTCGCAAGAATATGATTATAATGAGGCTATAAATACCTTTTTAACATAAAGAAAATCCAAAACCCTAACCCCAGAAGATGAAAAACCAATAATTTTGTGGACCCCGTTTTGGATAGTTTGGTGTATCAACTTCTCGGGGGCATAACTTTGGCATACGATCTCCATTTGGGATGCATGATAGCTCGTCAGAAAGGTACCATCGATGAGATTTATTTTTTGGGCTCAATCAAAGCCTTCGAATATTATTGAGGTGTTTGATCCTGAAAAAACTTCATTTAGTCCCTCAAAATGGCCCCGAAAGTTTAGGAACCAAAAAACTGTTAAAAATAGTAAGTTGTTAGAAGATTGTTTGAGCCAGTTGGTATAGGTGGATGGAAAAATATATCAACCTAGATAAATCCCCCCTATTTATTAAGCAATGGTCTCAATTGCGTTGAGTGCTCGGGGGAGAGGGAAAAGCGTTTACTGAATCTGCATCTTAATGAGTTGTTTGCCTTGCTAGAGAAGTTGCACTGCTTAGCTTGTCAAAGGTTGTCACGAACTTGTGGATGGAAGGGTTATACATTTTTAACCAATATGACTACATGATATTCCTATGTGCAGAAGGAATTGTTGAGTTCTCGGGGGAGAGGGAAAATCATTTACTGAATCTGCATCTTAATGAGTTGCTTGCCTTGCTAGAGAAGTTGCACTGCTTAGCTTGTCGAAGGTTGTCACAAACTTGTGGCTAGAAGGGTTGGACCTTTTTAACCAATATGGATACATGAGATTCCTATGTGCAGAAGGAATATTTACTCTTTTCTGCAATCTTTTCGACCTGCTTCTGCTGGATAGAAGGTGCTTGGATTGAGGCTGCAGTGGTTGCAGTGTTCTTTTGTTCACCTTTTGAACAGACCATGAAGATGTTGAATTTTGTAGTATGAGATACTACCTTACGACACTATTTAGGTGGGATGGTAGCCATAAATAGCTCTGGTATCCTGTAGAGATGAGCCCCCAAAGTAACAATGACACTATGGGGTTAAGACTCATAAATAACATGGTGCTTCTACATATAGGGCTGGCTCGAAAGAACATCATAGACATAAAATGGGGAAACATGACATAATACCTCATCCTTGAAGGGATGGATGCCATATGACAATCGACATTGTTCGCTAACACAGAGATCTCGTCCCTGGAGAAACCACCTGATGTTGTTGGTTGCAAGTGTGGTGTTGTCGACAATCCCAATTGTTTGACGACCTTTGCTGAGATGAGGTTCTTCTGGCTTCTATTGTCAACAATAAAATGCAGTAGGGTCCCCTTCACCCACATATGTGAATGAAAAAGACACTCCCCCTCTTCAGGATCCGTTGGTTCTTCTAGTTGAATTGTTGCGGTCGCAACAATAGTAGTGGGGTCTTCGTCGATGATCTGTCTTCTACCAGTATTTTCTGAATCAGATTTTGAATCAAGGTACGAGTCCCTGTCTTTGATCTCGACCACCAATGACTGTTTTGAGTGACATTTATTAGTGTTGTTCTAGGGGATTTTTGGAAATCGCACCACTTTCAGTGTCCTTTGTCTTTTTTGTTATCCTTCTTTCCCCGTGGCTTGGATTGGTTGTCAGAACATTGTTTGTTAGGGCCGTATTTATCATGCTTTGGTTGTTGCAGATTTGCGGACCTGGAATCCTGTTTGTTCTGGTGCTTAAATTTCTGCTCGATTTTAACAACATATCGATAAGAAACACCTAGTGATGAGATGTCCAGAAAATCTATTTCAGTTTGAATGTATCTGTGTAGAGCCACACGGTATTTCAGAACGAAATTCCGCTCAAAATATTTGATACCCAACTTGGTGCGCAAGGTATGGAAGGTATTGGTGAACTCTGACACTGTTTGGCCCCTCTCTTGATGCAGTGTGGTCCATCTCATGTATTGGTCGTCATAGTTATCAACAGGGTAATATTGTCCCTTGAACACATCCACAAAAAAATCCCAAGTGGACCCGGCCCCATATATTCTAGACTCCTCTATGGAACTTTACTACAAGTAATTTTCCCACCAATGTTTGACATGGGGGAGAGCATTAAGGAGTGTGAAGGTGATATTTTCCCTGACGAAGAAATTGTGAACAGAGAAATAACCTTCTAGTAGATTTCACAATTTTTCTAGGGCATCCACATTTATCTGTCCTTCAAATATGAAAATATCAAAATTAACATGTACCTTGAAAGGTGAGGTACCTCCAAAGTGGTTTCTTGATGAAGATGCGTTGATTCTTACGACAATAGTTGAAGGATGTGGGAAAGATTCTCCATCATTTCGTCCCTCTGTCGCGTGAGAGCTTCCTCAAGCAACAAAATAATAGAATCGTCTCCTCTATTGTTTTTATTTTCTTCCACCATGGAGGGTTTCTTTGGCATGTGAAAGAGATTTTCCTCAAGAGAGGCAAGCTCGAGACTCAACTTTCTATACTCAGACCTCGTCGGGGACATGCACTGAAAAAAAACGATCAAGAGCAGCCTGCTATGATACCACTGATTCAGATTATTTTCGGCACGAAATGAGAGAATCGATATAATAAATAAATGTACATAGATATATCAGATATACAATAGTATAACAAAGATTTATCAGAGATATAACCATAAACACAGAGATACAGTGATTCACAATTTCTATTAATGAGCAGAATGTACAAGACTATAAAAATATAGAGTGAAAGACTTGCTAGAATGGTGGTAGCTTATCTCTAAGAAGAGATGTGGAGAATACTCATATTTACAAGAATATTATTACAATGGGGCTCTAAATTCATTTTTAACATAAATAAAATCCAAAACCCTAACCCCGGAAGATGAAAAACCAACAATTTTGTGGCCCACGTTTTGGGTAGTTTGGTGTATGAACTTCCCGGGGGCATAACTTTGGCATACGATCTTTGTTTGGGGTGCATGATAGCTCGTTGGAAAGGTATTGTCGAGGAGATTCATTTTGGGAACTCAATCACATCCCTTGGAAATATTTAATGTGCTCTATCTCGAAAAAACTTCATTTAGGCTCTCAAAATGGCCCCAGAAGTTTAGGAACCAAAAAACTACTAAAAATAGTAAGTAGCCAGAAGATTGTTTTGAGCCAGTTGGAATAGGTGGGTGGATATTGATAGACACATGGATCATATGTTCTAGCTTATTTGGTAGAATAAATACATGTACTACCACAAAGGCAGGTACATGTTGGATGGAATGACAATTGGAAGGTGATGTCGAGCCATGTGGCAGGCCAATTGTCAGTCCCAAGAAACCACAACAAGATATTGGAAATTGTATAATTCCTAAGGATTGGTTGGGAAGACAGGTGGATGGAGTTATAAGAGTAAAATAAATATGGGATCACTCGAACCCACAGTAAGAAGTGGAAAATCGTCTAAGTCCCAAGATGTTGTGGAGCTGGTGAATACGGTGGAGGATCAGGATTATGTGAAGAAGTGAGGTAGCCATACATGCCCAGGGACCTGTGACAAAATATTGAAAATTGGCTAAGTACCAAGAGTGGATCGGTTGGATGGGGTCACATATATAAGAACCAAGAAAGTGTTGTAGACTCATTGCCTGCTGTGATATCTGATAAAATCACTAAGTATGGATAATTGATTGGGTGGTCAGGAGGTCACCATGTGTCATAGATCAGACAACCAAAGAGTGAGGGATCTGACGACTCATGATGTATCATAGACCTACGGAGAAAATAATGGAAAAGAATCTTAGTGCAAAGTGAGTGTGGTGGAACTAGAGGGTACAAATTGGAGATCATGAAATCCCAAAATGAAGAAGAGGTATGACTTAGATTCACGGTGAATCCATTACGATAGATCAATGGAAAAGATCTAATCAAGAAATGATCATATGGTAGTTGATCATTGCTACTATGTTTCATGTGTTAATGAATATTCCTTCACTATTTTTCCACCATAACGTTCAACTCATAACTCAGATTGAGACATGAGTACAACTATTGGAAAGAAGTTTCATAGAAGAATGCATTTGAGGAATCATATTTTTGATTTGTGGAATTGTGTCCTTCATAAATTGGGATAAAAGATGACATGTAGCATTAAGCGACAAAATCTCTATACTATGCATAAATGGTTTCTTGTACATGGTACAAAATTAGAGGTATAACCAGGTAAATTCAAGCCTCGAGTTGAATATCAGAGTAATGGAAATATGGAAGATGTTGTAGAGGTTGGTTGTGGAAATAAAGAGATACATGAAAAGTAATGGATGTTCAAAAACACATGTATTCCAACAGAGGATGAATGCCTTTAGTAACCAATCACACAACCATATCAAAGATCAACAGATCAATGTTTTGACGTGGTAAAACCCCTACGGGGAAACATCCATGGCCTCAGCCAATGCGGCCACTAGGAGCAGTTTATTAATTGAAAAGAAAAATATTACAGAGAGATTTTACAAGAGATTTTCTCACAATCGATCATCAACAAATTACCCTCCATGTTCTTTAAATAGAGATCATGGACCAATTGGGTGTTACATGGATCAATGGTCGTTAAGATCGAGTAGAATATGAACCATCGGATCACTCTATCTTGGGAACATATGGTGACCGTCGGATTTCCTAACTACAAATGCATACTAAATAAACACACTTTTACCTAATGACACATTATACCAAGTAGATCTTAACTAACGCCTAAGTGTCTAAATATCCTAACATCCCCCCTTAAGAACAACTTGGGATGGGATTGAAGGATTTATAATAGTGACACAATAGGAAAAGGGCGAAGGCATTAGATCCTATTCCACCTTAATGAAAACTTCTTGAACTCCTAACATAGATCAAAGTTTGGAAAAATTCACTTCTGTAAGAGAATTTTTGAAAATGTCTGCAACTTGATCTTCTATAGGGAAAAAGAGCACTTCAATAACTTGATCATGGATGAGCTTTCTAATGAAGTGCATGTGTAGCTCGATGTGCTTGCTATGCTAATGTTGAATTGGGTCTTTGTCAAGCTTGATGGCACTTTGATTGTCACACCAAAGGCTGGTTAGATGTTGATGCTCGAATCCAAACTCTGAAAGGATTTGTCGAAGCCACAAGGCTTCCTGACTTGCATTTACCGCTGCTAGGTACTTTGCTTCTGTTGAAAAAAGTGCAATAGCCTGTTATTTATTACAGGCCCAAGTGACAGGTCCAGAACCAAGGCTGAAAACATAACCTGCAGTA
Organism: Picea abies; assembly: GCA_900067695.1. Classification (NCBI taxonomy): domain Eukaryota; kingdom Viridiplantae; phylum Streptophyta; class Pinopsida; order Pinales; family Pinaceae; genus Picea; species Picea abies. The sequence continues at coordinate 11,427 of CBVK0101715010.1, read as the reverse complement.
GACTTCCGATCATTAGGGTCGTCAACCCAATCTGAATCATTGAAACCAACCAATAAAGGAGTCCCCCTTGAACTGTAATGTATCTCGAACTAAACTATAACACAGACATAGAGAAGTATCATTTTAACTACTTTCCAATGGATTTCATGGGGTGTTTGCATATACCTGGCAACAAGACAAACAACAAAGGAAAGATCAGGACGGGTATGAGTCAAGTATAAGAGGCTAGCAACTAACTAACGGTACATGGTGGCATCAACTTCAGGAGAAGTACAGGTGGCAGTAAGCTTGACTCCAGACTAGAATGGAGAAGGGGTTGGTTTACAATCACCCATGTGAAAGCGATGAAGATTTACAATCGCCCATGTGAAAGTGACGAAGAAGGTCACAATCATACTTAGACTGGGAAAGAAAAATTCCTTCATTGGTTTGCCAAACTTGGAGGCCAAGGAAATAGTGGAAAAAACCTAAGTCTATCATTTCAAATTTCTTCTTAAGGATGGTTTTCACATGGTTTAAAATTTTTGAGTCACTACTAGTAAGGATACGGTCATAAACATAAAGGAAAATGATTATGAGATGTCTTCCTACTTTCTTGGTATAGACATTAGGATTAGAATGACATCTAGAGAATCTAGTTTCAATAAGAAAGTTTTCCATTTTGGCATACCAAGCTCAGGGAGCTTTCTTAAGACCATAAAGAGATTTCTTAAGGTGACAAACAAGGCTAGAGTCATTATGGACATAATTAGGAGGTTGTTCCATGTAGATTTTTTCTTGTAAATCTCTATTCAAGAAGACAAATTTAACATCCATCTGATGGACCTCCCATTTATGTGAGGAAGCAAGGGCAAGAACAAGGCAGATGTAATTCATTTTGGCTACAGGAGAAAATGTTTCATTATAGTCAATTCCTTCAACTTGGGAAAATCCTTTGGCAACTAACCAAGCTTTGTATCTTTCAACACTTCCATTTGATGCATACTTATTTCTGTAGACCCATTTACATCTAATAAGTTTTCTTCCTTTTGGAAGAGGTACAAGATCCCAAGTATTGTTTTCCATTAAAGAATGATACTCTTCATTCATTGCTATATCCAAATATGGATGACCTGAAACTTCTGGAAATATCTCTGGATCATGAGTCTCGAAAACTTGAGCCAAAAGAGAAGAGGCTTGTTGGAACTGTGAATGTGTTCAACGTTGATCTGAAGGATCACCGACAAGACCACCAATTCCTTCTTGTGTTGAACGAACCCATCTAGGAAGTGATGGAACTAGTGCTGGTTCAGGTTCAAAGGACCCATATGGAGGAAGGTGAGTAGACGGATGTGGATTTTCATCCTCACTTTCATCATATGAAGAAGAAACTAGAATACAGACAGAAGAAGGAACAAACGCTGAAGATGGCTTGCAGGCCAAAGAAGGTACAATTGTCAAATTAGGATCGTAGGACAAGAGATTTTCATCAAATTTAACATCTCTTCTAATAATAATTTCATTACAATGCGGTTGAAGAAGTATATAACCTTTGACGTCTTTAGAATAATAACCAACAAATATACACTTCCCACTTTTAGGCTGCAATGCTTTCCTTTTCTCATCAGGAATGTGAGCCCATGCTATACTTCCAAATAGACAGAAGTGACTTTCACCTGGTTTGATTTTAGTCCAAGCTTCTTCTGGTGTTATATTTTTAAGAGCCTTGGTGGGAGTGCGATTTACTATGTAATTTGCACAGTTGATTGCTTCCACCCAATACTTTAGACTTAATCCCTTAGAATGGATCATACAGTTGACCATTTATTTTAATGTGTGGTTCTTTCTCCCAACAACACCATTTTGTTGTGGTGTATATGGAACAGTGTGTTTCATTTGGATGCCATGTATAGTGCATTAACTTGTAAAATTATTGTTCACATATTTGCCTCCATTATCTGTTCTTAACTTTTGAATTTTATGTCCAGATTTCTTCTCTACAAAGGCCTTGTAGGCCAAAAAATTGTCAAAAACTTCGCTCTTAAGTTTTAAGAAGTAAACCTATTGGCACAGGGGCAGACCCATGGTTCAATGCTCAATATCGCACCAACAAATCCCTAACTACTGGCCCTTTTGGAAACACCTGCGAAGCAGATGGAGTCTCACCTGAGGTAGAGGCAGGGATGGTTGCAAGACTCAGGTGTCTGCAACCTTAGCTGGGACATATATTTGTGATTATATCCTTTACAGAGAACTTAACACCATTCATTCATCACTATTCACCCTTATTGTACCTCACAGATAGGACATAACGTCGCAATACTTTCTCAGATATAAGATATTTCAGTTCTTAGCAACAAAAAAACATATTAGATCCTATAGATCAGCACTAAGAATCCTCATACACATCAGATATACTATTCATATACATCTAGCAAAGCATAAGAAAATCTATCTAATCATGGCAAAGCACTTAACAAGATAATGAAAACACAATGAAGTAACAACGCAAAGCATGACACATAGGTTTACATGGTTCACCCCCACCATGGGGCTACATCCACAAAGTCTTCTTCTTCTTTATTAGCTTTGGTCAATCTAATTATGGCATAGAGCTCAACTTGTACTCCACATAAGACAGGAGATCTGAGCACACCTCGCCAGATCCTCCTTCCCCGAGTAGATCCAACACAGAGCCTTCTTACAATATGTGCACTCAACACTTACAACACTTGCACTCAACTCTGTAAGCCTCTTACCATTATGCACAGAGATTTTACATTCGATCACACAGATCCAATTACTAGCACTAAGCCATTCCCCTTCTTACATTTCCTAGATACTTATTTATACTTTACAACATATGCCTAAACATGGGTAAACCCATGGGCCGACATCCCTTTCCCATTACAGTAACCCAAAACCATAAAAAGGGCCCCAAAGGTGGGCTGAGATCCCGTGATCTTTGCTTCGCCTGACACTCCATATTTGACAGTGTGTTGATGTCCAAAAATGGTCAAATATGATCAAGTGTTTTGCAAAACTTGGTCAAGGGCCAACAGGCCCCCAACACTCACCTATGACTCATCACGAGTCACTCTGGTTTGATCAACTTTCCTTCGAATGTCTCGATCTTGGCCCGAGTTACTTCGAGCTATTCCAGTGTGACAACCTCTTGCTTAGTGAACTCTTGGATCACTGCATCGTTTACTGGTCCTTCCAGGCGTTGTTCTGCAGTGATGACAACTTTTTCAAGCTTGACTTCCTGGCTCTCAACTTCAGTGAACAGGTGGCATGCTTTCTCTTGGAGTGGTTGAAGTTGTTAGTAACATTTCTTGTCTGGGGCACAAGAGCATTCGGGTCAGCGAGTCACATGAGGAGCGCCCGAGCGCAACGTGGAAAATCTCATATCAGGATCCCAAGAAAATGAGCAGGCGAGATTATATCGTCGACGGTCTAGATTCATCCATAAGAGCAGATCAACGGTTGGCGAAAAATCACGGTTAGCGGAGTTGCACTGAGATTAGTGCAAATGCATCGCGTCCATATTATATGTAGGGAAGGATAGTAGCCGTCCATCCAAAGGACACGTGGCGTGAGATCTAGTCGTGTCGGCGTTTCAGCAATCGCGAGTTCAAAGGGTGAAGGTTCTGTGTTGTCCTATATCTCGAAACCCCAAACCCCGAAAGCACCGAAGGTGCCCAAAGTTGGGCCCTCAGTATTACAGAGCAATCTAGGCTGTCCATCCATAGGAGACACCTAACACGTGATTAGGTTCCTCGTCGTTTCACCCATCATGATTTTAAGGCGCAAAGAGCAGCTCCGTCATTTCCCGATGCACGAGGTGCCGGGAGTGTCCAGGACCCAGGCCCACAGCATCGTCGGGAGAGTTTAGAATTGTCAGATCTAAAGGGATGCATGGCGCCAACTCAAGCCATCTCGGCGTTTCGGTCATCGCGATTTTAAAAAGCAAGTATTAGCCCCTTCTTATTCGTGAATGCCGAAAGCGCCTTTGAGGATAAACACAGAGTCACAGCCCATCGTCACATGGGAAAATAGAAAGATCTGTGCAAAAGGGGCCACGGCTGTCGAGTCCAGTCCCCGAAAGGTTCATCACGTTCTCCGTGTGCCATTTGATCCGACCTCAAGCCTAGTTTTCGCTTGAAGTAAATGAAGGTAAGAAAGAGTGGTTGAAACCTCTCTTCATGCATTAAGTGCAAGATATGGAGAGCCTGGCCAACAGTCTGCTTGAGATGGTCCTGTGTACCATTTTTTCCAAAGAGGCCATGCCCAGTCCTCGATTAGCCAGGGGAGGTCTGCACACTCTAACTTGGCTCTTAATGGCTCAGCTACTCCCCTTACAAGAGCCATGTGCAGTTAAGATGGCGTCTGACGAAGGATATTTGTCTGAATTTGGCTGAAAGGACACCAAGCCTTGGGTGACCAAGCACATCGCTGTTAGGCGAATTTTCTGAGTATATAGACTCATTCTTTGTATTTTGTAAAGTATCGATGGTAGAGAAAAGCTCCCGATTGTAAAGTTTTAACAGAAATTCGAGTTTTCTAGTTATGCATCTATATGTGAGATTTCTTGTTTTATGACAGACAGTCTTTCTTACTCCATCTAATTTTCATCTCATACTGAGAGAGTTCGTGATCGACGGACTTGCACAAATTTATGCAATTATGTTATGATAAAGGATTTTTTGTGGCATCATTGTATTCTCTAGTTTTCTGCGTTTGAATGTAAGAAGATCTTGCATTTAGATGTCTTCCAGTAGAGTCTCTTAGAAACCCGATGTTTATGACAGACCTTTGCATCTCTCTGATACAAGTCTTCCCCCTACTCACCCTTACTACAACTCATTGTCTGAAGTTATCTAAGACCTCACTCGCTCATGCATTCCTGGCCTAGTTTCAGAGTTAGAACCACATCGTTCTGAGTTAACTTCCATTCGATCACCCCATTAAACAAATCATGACATAAACTGATGGGTGTTGGGCTCTGCTCCCGCTGCAATCTAGGAGTGACTTCTGATGCTAACAGAAGTCGTTGAGAGACTTCCATCACTTTACTTTGCAACATGTGTACCTGTTGTTGGGCGGTGCGTTTCTCTGAAAATCGCTTCATTCTCTCGACTGGGGTCAAGGCCTTCAACTGCGCCTGTAGCATATCTGCATGCTGCTTTGCTTCTTGGAGCTGTGCTTCTAATGTCTGCAATTCAGGGTTTTCTGTGAGGTTCTCATAAGTCCGGGCGCTTCTAGTGCTCAACTACTTACATTCCAAAGCCAAGGTTTTAAATCTGCCAACTATGCTGAAGGAAGTTGCCTCTCTTAGGTCTCTTAATTCTTGTGGAGTCTCGGGCACGGTATGAAGTTCTAGATGTGTGATGCATTGTTGAAGTTGCTGGATTACTTCTTCAAGTTGTGCCACCTACTATGGGACATGTTCTTTAATTTTCACTTCAATGACTGTCATAGAGCGAAGTGCTCTGTGAACTCTTTCCTGTACTTCAAGTTGCTCTGCTAGCAGTTGGTCCTTGCTCTGCTGTAACTGTAATTTCTTCTCCTCCCACGTCGCTTGTAAGGAAAGCTGCTCATATTTTGCCTTCCTCTGTTGTACTCTAAGTGCGCTATGTACCTGTGCCAAAGCCTAGGTGGCTTACGTTGTGTCTTCTTGAGCTCGTCGAAGGTGAGCTTCGACTTTCTCGATGATCTGGCATAATTGGGTGGTCTCATTAGTTGTTCCTGTTGTTTCAATTGTCAAGGGTGTCGTAGAAACTGCTCTGCTGGATTGGAGTGCCTTCTGCACTTCTTGAAGTTCGCCCTTGATCCGGTTGAATACCTTATCCTGCTTCACTTCTTTCTTTTCTGCGATCTCTAGTGAGGTATCATTCAACTCAGGGATTAAGAAGTTGAAGTTGTCCTGTGTAATGGTAGTCTTGAACGTAGTCTGGGTGGCCTTAGTTTTCTTTCGGGACAAGGGCTTTGGTGGGGTAATCTTCCTTTTCTTGGAGGGATCCTCCTCCTCTCTAGGTGGAGTAACCTCACCTTTGTTTTTCTCAACTTTTGTGCCACCTAGTTCTTCATCATCACCTCCCTTAGCAGGTGATATCGAATTATTTTTCGTGGATGTGCTATGGATATCTTGAACTTCCACATCCTTCTTAGTCTTTCACGATCCAGATGTATCTGGCATAGCTTCAGGGCTATCCACGTCGGACATCTCTGCGGGGTTCACTGGAACAAGGAGGTCCGCTGACCATTCCTTAGTAATCTGCTCCAAGTCTTCTTCTGTCAACTTATAGTATGACTGGAGTTTCTCTCTGTGCTCATCAACGTGTGTTGTGATATAGGTGAAGTGGCGGTCTGCGCTGAATTTGATCGAAGGTCTAAACCTATGAAGTGTGTTTGGTGTGATGCGCAGTGTATAATGGATTGCATTCTTCAATTGATTGTAATAAGCGTGGAAAACAACATTGGACTTCCACTGCTTGTTCATGTCGCTGGAGTACCATAGCATACAAAACTTCATGGCTAGTGGTTCGAAGGGTTCGATCTACGGAAAAGTGGCACCTTCTGGTAGCTACCAAGCGATGAAAGTGATGAGTATGAGCAACCAACTAAAGTGGAAGTCATACCCTTGTTCTTACGCTTGTCTACAGTCAAGCTCTAGTTGATTTACAAGATATTTTGCCCAGTTCATTTGTAGTCCCTCCACGCACTTCCCTGTGAGGTCAACTACAAATCCGGTCACCTGTGTGGGTCTTTTTTTGCAGACTAAATTTTCTGCGATCAACTAGAAACCAAGGTGCACTACTGCATTCTCAATGGAGGCTACCTTGTAACATCGCGTGCCCTTCTCTAGATCGCTATATGTGTCTTTTATTCACTGGGCGAGAGCACGATTTGTGGTCTTTCCAGGGTAAAACTCATGTGGGTCAAGGCCCTGCATTCTTAGCCTTGTGATCCGATTGATCAGAATCAGATCCATAGTGATGCGGAGGTCCAACCATATGTATCCTCCATGGTAACAGGACAACAACAATCTGACGCATGCATTCACTTCCCGATGCCTCCCAAAATGAGGAATATTCATTACATTGAGGAGGGTTGACTGCACGAGGTTATGGGTCCATTGCTGAGTGACAATATTTGGGTTCCTCCCTTTTGTGATAGTTAAGTACTTGTGTGGGGCTAGCATACTGTAAACCTTGTGACCTCCAAGGTTAAAATCACTAAATTTTAGTGTTGTGAGCTTATCCTGGTTAGCATGAAATACACACACTCCTTTCGACAAGTATGCAATGACCACAGCATAGTCGAAGTCTTTGGGTACAATATCTCGATTCACTATGCATCTTAGTGGTGGGATACACTTAGGCAAGATACTTGGGATCATCTTCACAGTGGCGAAGTCATTTCTGAGCTTAGATCGTCCTTCTGAAGGCAGTTGGGATGGTCCTGCTCGAGCAGTGGATGGGGAAGCTAGCAATGCTCCTGAGGATGAAGCATGTACACCTATAGACATTCCTCGCTCCGACATGACTTTCTCAGTCATTAAGTCAATTAGAACTTCTTCAACGATTTTCTCAGCAGCACTGAGCTCGTCTGACATACAAACTTGGGTCAGCTAGCTCGGGTGTGAAAGGAATTCAGAGACTACAATGAATAGTATGGGAACAAGGAAATGATCTCAGGGTGAGTTAATCTCAGGTTTTGTGCTCAAATTATCACTTAGCAAAAATTATTCTCGGTGCGTGGCGCGATGGACTAAGTAGGGAAACTTAGTAACAGTTTGCTAGCAATGGTTATGATCCTTCATTAACTCTTGTTCGACCCGTTATGGTGTGTTTCAATGGTTGGATGATGAACCTTTATTTCTTTTCTACCCGTTCGGAGCGGAATTCAGACGGATATATCGGTTCCAATGGATATATTTCTTTGTCATGGCGAAGTACTCTAGGTCGTTGTTCTGATATCTCGGCGAATTTCCAATTCTACAATTTTGTGGTTTGCGAAGTATCCTCTAGAACCTCTTGTAACCTTACAGTATTAGCCCTTTTATTTCTTAAGTTTCTAGCCTTCTTCCCAGTGAGATTCATCTCAGTAATGCTGTTACCATTTTGATGCTTACCTTTTGTGGTCTTAGTTACTTCGCATTGTTGAAAGTCTTTCCTAGGGTTCTTTGATAATACTTCTTCTGTATAAAAAATAGGTAAGTCAATCTTTTGCGGATCCTCGAGTGTTCTCTTAGCCTTGACATTGGAGTTGCTAGTATTAAATATCTATGATCTTCTCTTCTGTTCTTCAATCAAGTGTGCAATCCTTCTAGTCATAAAGTCTTTTAACTCTTGCTTCTTATGTTCCAAAACTTCTTCTTCCTCTTTTCGTCTGGCTTGTTCTCTATCAATCCAAGGTTTTCCCATGAGCATGGTAAATGGGGCACTGTCTTCAACAAATTTAATGATCTCAAAGTCTTTCTCTGTCGAATTTCCATTGACAGTCATAGGTATCCGGGCGAGCTTTCCACATAGGTTTACTATATTTCCTCTGAATAAACTTGTTCCTCTTAGGGAAGGGATCATGCTAGGCTTTCCTACAGCTTCCCAAGTTCTTTCTGGCATAATATTCACTTGTGTTTATTCATCAAGAATACAGTCAATGTCAAAGTCCCTTATTCTTGCTTCGAGTTGCTCCTTTTCTTTGAAGATCTCTGATATCCTAACATGTTGGTGATCATTCAAGGTGTCTTTCAGCTGTAGAAATATCTTTTCTGATTCATTCTGAGTTTCAACTATTTCTGGATCTGTCTTAGGGTTTTCTTCATTCAGATTCATTCTTTCAAGATTAGCAATCATTCTAGGGAAATCCAACACTTCATGGTCCAAATCTTTGCAACAGAGACAACTAGGTTTTCCACCAGTGCATTCCTTAGCAAGATGTCCTGGTCTTCTGCAACTGTAACAGAGGGTTAACCCTCTCTTTCGTTTAAATTTTCCCCAACTTCTTCTGTACTGCGCACCAGGATCATGGTAGCTAGCCTGCAAAAAAATCTTTCTAGGATCTTGCATCCACTTGTTAGTCCAGACATTCTTTCTATGCATAGGTATAACATATCTATCATTATACTTATCAAATCTATTCATATCAAAATTTCTTTCATCTATTAATGCCCTAGTTTTGAAGCTAGGATATAATCTATCAATCATACCTAGATCCATGCTTTAGAAACAAAACATTTCACTTATATTACTTCTACAGAGAACAAAGATTTCAGATCTAATTTTTTTTGACTATTATTACCTTTATTAGAGCACAAAGCTTACAGATCTTACCTCTTTTCTGCAGATCTGACTTCTTCTTTCAGAAATTTCCACTTTTACTTTTTCTAGAGCACAGAGCATTCAGATCTCGCTTCTCTTCTTCGGATATGATCTTCCTTTCTCCAGATTTGACCTTATTCCTGGCACAAATCTTCACATGCCGAGTAAAAATCTATGCACTAGGGCAACAGAGCTATGCACATAGATTTCTTTTGCACAAAGTTTCTTTTTCCTCAGTTCCCAACAATCACAGTTTCATGTCCTGGCAATAGAACCATTTGTTGGCACAGGGGCAGACCCAGGGTTCAACACTCAAGAGAACACCAACAAATCCCTAACTATCGGCCCTTTCGACAACACCTGCGAAGCAAATGAAGTCTCACCCGAGGTAGAGGCAGGGGTGGTTGCAAGACTCAAGTGTCCGCAACCTTATCTGGGACACAGATTTGTGATTATATCCTTTACATATCACTTAACACCATTCATTCATCACTATTCACCCTTATTGTACTTCGCAGATAGGATAGAATGTCACAATACTTGCTCAGATATAAGATATTTCAGTGCTTAGCAACAACAAAACATATTAGATCCTATAGATTAGCACTAAGCATCCTCATACACATTAGATATACTATTCATATACATCTAGTAAATTACAAAGCATAAGCAAATCTATCTAATCATGGCAAAGCACTTAGCAAGATAATGAAAACACAAGTAACAACACAAAGCATGACACATAGGTTTACGTGGTTCACCCCCACCTTGGGGCTACATCCACAAAGTCTTCTTCTTATTTATTATCTTTGGTCAATCTTATTACAACACATAGCTCAATTTGTACTCCGCATAGGACAGGAGATCTGCGTGCACCTCACCATATCCTCCTTCCCCGAGTAGATCTAGCACAGAGCCTTCTTACAATCCATGCACTCAACACTTACAACACTTGCACTTAGCTCTGCAAGCCTCTTACCATTATGCACAAAGCATTTACATTTGATCACATTGATCCAATTACTAGCACTAATCCATTCCCCTTCTTACATTGCCTAGCTACTTATTTATACTTTACAACATAGGCCTAAACATGGGTAAACCCATGGGTCGACATCCCTTTCCCATTACATTAACCCAAAACCCTAAAAAGGTCCAAGATCCTATGATCTTTGCTTCACCTAGCTCTCCATATTTGACAGTGTGTCGATGTCCAAAAACGGTCAAATATGACCAAGTGTTCCGCAAAACTTGGTCAAGGGCCAACAAAACCCAAGTACATCTGGAAAAATCATCAATGAAAATTAAGAAATACTTGCACCCAGAAAAATAAGGAGAAGAAAGTGGACCATATAAATCACTGTGAACACGTTGCAAAGGGCCTGAGGTGTGCCAAGAGGCATGTTTGTCAAAACTGTCCCGATGATGTTTGCTGAGAACACAACCAACACAGACACCATCTCTACATGAAACAGGAGGAAGACCAATCACCATATATTGATTGCATAGTTCCTACAATGAGCGCTCATGCCAAAGTTTGCTCAAGTCATCGCTATGATCAACAAAAAATGATGAAAAAGATGATGACCCAAATTTGTCAAACTTGTACAACCTGTTAATATCATCAACAATTCCATTTTCAAGAACATGCTTAGGATCTTTTAGATAATTGATTACAACTTGGTGAGGTGAAAAATCTACGCTTTTACCTTCACCTGAATGAGTGATTTGATATACTGATAGAAGATTACAAGAAAGATTTGGAGCACATAATACATCATTGAAATGACCATTATCTACTTGATCTGTTCTAGATCCTACAACACTAAGAGATCTATCATCACAAACAAATATTTTCTTGGTGTTACATTCATTTAGAGCAGAAAATATGTCTTTATCCTTAGCCATAGGATAAGATGCTCCAGAATCAACAAACCACTCATCAGAAGAAGAAGTAGAAGCTGTATTGAAGGAGAAACTAGAAGCAAAAAGTGCATGTCCATGAGAAGAAGGAGAAGTAGTAGAATCTGTTGATTTGTGTACCTTGGGAGGTGTTCCCCATGTGTTATTCCTCCTTAGCACATGTGGGAGAGACATTTGCCTTTGTCCTATGTACTTTATG
>CBVK0101714957.1:0-13346 GCA_900067695.1 Picea abies | reverse complement strand
CCCCCCCTCTAAGTGTGGTAGGCGTGTCCAACATAATGTATCATTAAAATCACCATCATCTCGTTGAATTGTTCCAAGCCCTACAACACTAAGAAATCTGCCATCAACAACAAATATTGGTTTGGTTCTATATTCATTAAGAGAAGAAAAGATGGCTTTATCCTTACCCAATGATAAGATTCTCCTAGAATAAATAAGTCACTCATTAGAAGAAAATGTAAATGTTGCATTGAAGGAAAAACTAGAAGCAAAAAGTGCATGTCCATGATAATAATATTTATAAGAAGGAGGATCAAGATTTATGTTATTCATCTTTATTGTTGCTTCTATGGCTTTCACGTTCTTGAAATGTTTAAACTCTAGATGATCATATAGCTCAGAAAAATTACAATGTCTCTTAGTTTTCTTTTCTTAATTTAGTTCCTTTATCACCATTAGTAGTAGGATCTACTTGAGAGGGTTTGTGACCCTTGTTTTGTTTATTATTGCAGGGATGTTGCTTATTCAAATTCTTGGGGCCTTCCTTTTGTTGTTCCACTAATGATTTGTTAATTGTGCTTGTAGTGTCAATCACTCCAAGTTGCAAGTAGCCCTTGTAAATATTCAAAAGAGAGCATTTTGTAAGTAGCCCTTTGACTAATAAGTGCTTCTCTAAAAAGTAGACACAAAAATAACATAGGTATTGCAAATCTTAGCAAGAATAAAATATATATGTTTGTGATCTACTTGGTTATCTTACATTCTGCAAGTAAAAGTCTAAGTGTTTAAAATTTAGATAGGTATTATTAAATGCAAGGGAAATCATTGAGAATTAAAACAATTAATTGGTTTTTGAGCTAGTGGGCTTGAATCTCATTATGTTTCCAAGCATGGTTTCTAGCCTTTTCCAAGATGCATTTGGGGTCTCAATGCCTTAAAGTTGAAACTAGATGTAATTGGAGATAGACATTCTAATTAATCCATGTGATTTATCATTTTTATTATCCCATTTGGACCTCTTTAATAGATTAAGAGGGGAATTTGTATTCGTAAGGTAACTTAGTAAAGTCCCCTACATAGTAAATCCTCCTTGTTGGATTTCTATGAGAAGTAGTTTGATATAGTACGCATGAAATCACTTGAATTATCGATATTACAATATGCAGGTAAGATGACTTCAAAAGCAAAAAAATGTTTGTTCAGATGGAAAGATCTTGAAAAAATAGGTAGTTTTAAAGAAAATGACACTAAAAAAAGACTCAGAATGATAAAGTTATGCCATTTTGAAAAAAAAAAAAACATAAAAAGTAACCAATGTGCAATAGGTGGAGGTTGGCCCACATGGTGATGGGTGCAAGATGAGGTAGCCAAGTAAAAAAAAATCCTTTCTCTAACTTTTCTTATAAGATCACTTTTATGAATATGTTACTTTATAATAAAATAAGTGATCCAATTTTATAAAATAAGCGAGAATCAATTTTATAATGAAGTTACTTTACAATTTAAATTTGAATGCAAAAAAATAACCTAAAAAAATAACAAAATTATTTATAAGTGATTCAATTTTATAATTTAAGTGAAATGCACTTCACACTAAAGTTTTGCTATAAGTTAAAGTTGCATAAACTTTTCCCAAAAATATTTTACAAAAAGAAAGTCTTGAATTCAAGACCTCTATTTCAATAATCTTTCAACAAAGCGAGTTATAACAAAAAATATAATAAATGTTAGAAAGAAGAAGGGGGACCTTGTTTTAAACTCTCTACCTTGAAGTGCGTGCTTACCCCAAAAACCCTTATTTTTTCCTGCATAAAACTTCAACAATGTCACACACAAATAGAAACTATTTTCGGAAGAAAAAAATATGAACTTTTTAAGCTTGGAGTTAGATCTCAGCTAGTTTATACATAAAATGCATCTTTTCCCTCTAATTCTAATCATCAAGATCACGACAAGGTGCGCGAAAAAGATCATACATACAAAAAGGAGTTTCACTCTATTTATAATTGCTAGGATCACACAAGATGCAAGGAAAAGATCATACACAAACTAGAAATGTAAATAAAAAAACTGAAATGAAATATTAAAACTAGTATGAAAGAGAAAAAATTCAAACAAAGATGTATATCTTCAAATTTGATATAAAGGGCCATATCTTAGGAAAACAAAAATAGTGAAAGAAAACAATTTCCAATTGAAAACGACTCTCCAAATATATTAGAGCAATTGACCTGGTCCATAAATGCTCTAAAACAATATAATCCAAAATTCCTTTAATGCATGCAATGGCATAGGTCCATGATCGTGATCAACAAGGGGAACATGTCTTCATAAGTTCTCTAATACAATGTTTGATAAACCACTTACACAAATAGATCAAAGATCAATACATTAGTGTATTACATGGTTAAAATCTCAAAGAGGGAAATAATCCATGACCCTCCATTATATTTAAATAATGATAATTAACTAATAAGGTGCTAAGTTATGGATCAATAACCATTACTATTGAGGAGAAAATGAACTATCAATTCACTTTATCTCTAGAACATAATCATGATCATCAAATTACATAATAACAAAAACACACTAAAGAAACACACTTTACCTAAAGACACATTAGACAAAGTTGAACTTAACTAACTCCAAAGTGTCTAAATATTGTAACATGTTAGAACACATAGCACAAGACAGAAGAATGTCCTAACATGATCAAGAAGTGGAAATAAAAGAAGACAAACATATTGCTTAAATAACAACATGGATGAATGTCCTAACCTGATCAAGAAGTGGAAAGAAAAGAAGACACACATATTGCTTAAATAACAACATGGATGAAATGAAGGCATTGTGCACATGCATGTGGTGACAAGGAGGAGAAAGAACTAAGATGGGCCCATAGTTGAAATTGGAAGAAAATATTAGGAAAGTTGTGTTAGCCCCACCGAAGTTTGATGCAACTAGATAGAAACAATTACCGTGCGATGTGATGGAAGCATTCCAAAATGCACTTGAGTATGATAAGGAGGTGAATACCAACATGATTTGGGAGGATGGGTCTGCTAGTTAGGTAAGTGAATTCTTAATATGTCGTATCAAATTATTAAGTGATCAAAATTTATCTAAAAGATTAATATATGGTTTAACAAACTAGGTCACAATGATGTTGGATGACAATGAGCTCATCTTGGATTATTTTCCTTTGTGTAATGTAAGATAGATTAAGAAGAAGATAAAAATACTAGGAAGGGATTTCAAGTTGACAATGGAATTAAGATCCTATGAGATGAAGGATGCCATGTTGGATCTTGGATCTGACATGAACATCCTTCCCAAGAAGTCGTTGGAACTAATGGAGAAACCAAAGCTAGTTTGGTCACCCATTTAATTGAAGTTACCTAATCAATCCATACTTTTTCCCATTGGAAGAGTTGAGGATGTGGGGTAAACACTGTGGCTTATTTTGAAGTTATTGAAATTATGGATGAAAAAGACCCCTACCTATCCTTGTTGGGTATATATTGAACATTAGAAAATGATGCTATTTTGAACCTAATGCATAGGAAGATGTCATTTGACACAAGGGACCTTATGTTGTTGCTCCTTTAAACCTCATTGAAGGAGAAAGATACACAAAGCCTATTAATGATTATGTACAAAGATAAATCTTAGAGAATATATACAATATTATTGCATGGAAAGAGGATTATATAAACTCAAACATAGATTGTGATTAAAATTGGAGGATCATATATTCATACAATACAAATTTGTAAGATGCTATGGGTAGGTGTTAAATGGGAGGTTATGAAATGCCTAGTAGAAGGTGGAGAAATATGTGTTGGATAGGAAAATATTTGTGTGATCCACTAAGGTTCAATGGAACACAACTAGATACTATATTTTTGGATTAGATGAAGAAGTGCATGCCAAAGGAGAAAAAACTACTAGTGATGGATGACATTATGAAGGGACCCCAATGTGATGGTTGGTTATGCACATAGATAACCTAAGAACATGGGCATAGGTGGAAAACAATATGTTGTTAATATTTCAACCATCTTAGGGCCCAGAGTTGGTAAATAGGTACAAAGGATCATAATATATAGAAGAACATGTCTAGTCTTGTCAAATGAGATGGACTAAGAAGAATTTCCCAATGGAGGAATGGACCCATTAGTTCATTCACACATTAGATTTTGTGCCAAGGAGCTGATATGTACAATAAGAAACAATATGATGAACAAAGCACTAGGAAGCAATGCAAAATCAATTCTACAAAATGTTCAAATTCAAATTAGGTCACCCTATGCTATGGGGGCATGAGAGAGATTACAAAACTCATATTATAGGGTAAACCAAAGCACACATGTGTGTAGAAAGTGGTTTGTGTGCATCTTAAGAAGCATGAAAATTTGAAGGAGCCACTATACTGCTATAAGATGTATGGATAATAACCAATAGAATAAGGTGAACTAAGGAATATAGAAATTAAGGAGTCAATAGGAGAAAGATATATTAAAGGGAAGGAACCTATAAGTAATATCCCTTACTACTAATATCCCCTAAAAACAAAGAAGTGGAACATTGGGGCATGAGTTGAACTAAAAATGGAAATTATTGGAGACTACCAGGATCAAGAAATTGTGACCAAGGTAGTGGATATAATTAAAGAATATGAATATTTATTCCCAAAAAAATTTGAAGAGATAAAGGTGGTTGTAGGATCCATGGGAGAGATGGAAATACAACTATAAAATAATGCCAAGCATGTTAAGAAGTGATTGTATCAATTGAACGCTAAGTACAAGAAGAAGGTGAAAATAGAGGTTGGATAGAATGTTGAGCATATGTATAATGTTTCTATTGGAGGAGTTAGAGTGGATCAACCCCATGATGAGTCAAAATAAGAAGATACAATAGATTTGAATCTTCGTTGACCTTAGATCCTTGAATGCAACATGTGTACATGATCCTTTCCCTACATCATTTATAGACGAAGGTTTACAAAAAGTAGGGGGAAGGGAAACCTAATCATCACTGATGAGTTCTTAGGAAACCATCGTATTAGGATTGTAGAGCAGGATAAAATAAATACAACTTTTTCCGTTAAGTGGGGTTCATTTGCATACAATGTTATGCCATTCGAACTAAAGAATGCACACATTATATTCTCTAGAATTATGGTTGTTTCTTTTAAGGAATTCATACACAATTTTTTGGAGGTTTATTTGGATGATTGGGATACATTCAGTTTGTTGAAGACCACATACAAGTGCTGAGATTAATGATGGATGGATGTAGAAAGTTACAGATCTCATTGAATTTGAACAAGTGTATTTTTTGCACCCCTTTTGGATTTTAGTTAGGCCATGTAGTTTGTAAGGAAGGGTTGTTCGTGGACCAAGCCAAGACAACTATAATTGTGGATATGACTCCCCCTACTTCTGTAAATGTCCTACTACAACATTGGGACATACATGATACTATTGGAAGTTTATCAAAAACTATGTGTGCATCACAACATAATTGGAGAATATTTTGAAAAGAGATGTTGAGTTCATTTGGACTTTGGAGTGTCAAGGAGAATTTGACTTGTTTAAGGAAAAGTTGGTGATTAAGCCCATTTTGGTGTTTCTTGACTGGACAAAGTTGTTTCATGCGCATGTGGATGTTTTAGTGATAACTCTTTGTGCAGTTATCGTGCAAGTTAGAGAAGGTAATATTGACCACCCAATTTTATTTTCTAGTAATAAACTATTTGATGTAGAAATAAATTATACAACTAGAGAGGGAAAGGGCTTGGCAATGGTATACAAATCGCAAAAGTTTAGACATTAAATTTTAGGTAACGATTTTAAATTCTTCACAAATAATTATGTGCTTAAATATTTAGTTAACAAACTAGTCTTAGGGGGGAGAATATGTCAATGGATACTTTAGTTTTACTAGTTTGATTTTGAGGTAGTTGTTAAGCCTAATAAACACAACGTGGGACCTGATCATTTGTCTAATTTGGACTTAGGAGGTAGTGGGGGTGATCTAAAAATACCATATGGGTACTGATACCAAATTGATCCTTAAATATAAACAAACTCCGATACTAATTCAACCCAAAGAATCCTTAAATGTCAATACACATACACATTCGACCAGATTCGAGAAATTGAAGTTCGCTTGACTATTTTCAAAATATCATGTGAATATGCTACTTGTCCATAAACCCACAAACTGATGAAAAACTTGAAATGTAAATGAGATAATACAAAAGAAAATAAAATAACTCAAATACACATGTAATTGGCATACATCATTGCATATTCAAATTCCCTTTAAATAACATGATTGTTCTTCATCATCTCAAAATTCCAAATTACATTACAAATCATCTCAAAATTCCAAATTACATTACAATATAGGCTTACAAAAACACAATTTTAAGAAACTATGAAAATTTGTTGCTCAAATGAAAAAAAACAGAGTACGTCGTTGAATTCCTGGAGAAAAACCGAGCAAAATTGATATAAAATACTCTAAATTTCATCAAAGTACCATTTGGCATGCTTTACGATGTTACCTCAAGTGTTGTGTACCCTTGGCATGCATTGCGAGGAAAAAATTGCATTAAAATTGTGTCTCGAGATTTGTGTCCTCATTGGAATGTGTGAATAATTCCCTTGGGATGTGTGTAAACATTGGGATCCATGCCCATTAAATAGGCCATGGTCCTAACCCACCATTCAAATTTAGTGGCAACTTAATTACTTAATTTAGCATAATCTCGCTAAATGTGGGTTGTTGGCAGATTGGTTAAGATCGTCCACTATTATAGCGAAGGTTCGAGTTCAATCCTTCACATGGAATATAAATTGGTTTTATGTTTTAATGTATTTTACGGTGGTTGTATATATATCGAATGGTTTTAATATATATATATATATACACACTATACTATATATATAATTATATACTATATATATCATAACAAACTCCACATCGAAATGGTATATGGTATATACCATATTACAAAACTCTCGTCGAAATATAAGGTTAAGCCCCTTTGACTATGGTATGGGTCATATGTTGTAATGTATGTCTAGGGGCTAGGGGCTAGCCCTCATCCCCTTTCTCCCCCATACAAATCTTAACTTAACCTTAAATAAAATCATTACCACACCTATGTTAAGAATTATAGTGTTGTGTGTTAGTAATGCAGTTTTGTTAAAGTGTGGAGCTATGGAGGTCATGGGGTCGACCTTGTTGACTCCAAAATTTTATACAACAAAAACCATTACTAGCTAGTGAGGGGCTTCCACATGGAAACCTCTCATTGGCTAAACCAATGCCATGTGTCAAACGATGATTGTCATCCTGGAGGTACTTGCCAACTCAACCTACCAACTCATATACCCAGTCAACTGATTAGTCCATGTGGCACATTGGGGTGTGGCCATGTCACCTGTATGGTCATGCCACATGTCACTGTATAGACATGACACGTGTCCATTTTACCCTTTTGATTTTTGACTTTGACCTTGGTTGACTTGAACTTTGACTACCCATAACTTTTGCATGCAAGCTTTGTTTGAGGTGTCGTTTGCATTGTAGGAAAGATGACGATGACCTCTACACATTGATTCCATTTTTGAGATGATTTGAGACATTCAAAATTTGATCATTTATGGATCCCCTAGGAGCTCTGTGAGTGTTCCTTAGATACTCTTGGATCACACCTCCCCACTGGATAAATTTTGGACCTCCAAAAGTATAGATATTCAACAACTTAGTGATGATAATTCACTCTTCCATCTTGCTAATTCTTTTGGAAATAAGTATTCATCTTGGGTCTTTGATCTTAGGTACTAGATCAATGTACTTTTGTCTGCTTCTTTGGAATATGGCTCTAAATCTGGCCTCTGATACTGTAGCTAATATGATATATAGCTCTGGTTCTAGCTTATAGATTCCCTAACAACAAAATTCATGCTCATTGAATCTCTATAATAATTGTATCTGTATTTCAACATCCACTCTCGTCTCCTTCTGTGTAAGATAGTCCATCTTGTCCAATATGAAACCAAGTCGAATGTTGATCTATGCCTTACCCATTTGGACTCTCTATTCTTGTACTGTTGATGTATATGTATAAGTCTTTGAATGAATACTTTGTTCATTGTCGCTCCCGCCTTGATTTTTTTTTATGTTTGTACTATCATCATCTGTACTTGATTGATCTTCTTCAAGGTATACATACATATGAAAATGACATAGTATTTAAAATATTCTTATAGCATGCACCTTTATATGCCTCTTAATAGAGGAATATTCATAAATCAAGTGAGAATTCTTTCGCCTCACTTGTCCAATATCATCCATCCGTCCTGTGTGGATAACCTTACTCATCACAACCATAATGAAGAATGAAACAAAATTGTTGATCAAGTTAACCATTCCCTTAAATTCACAAACTCTGCAATTCATTGTTGCAATAGCTAACCATACTCTATCGATTAGTAATAAACTGATCAACAAAAATGAATATACAGATGCGAAAGATAATGAACCATCAACATATATTCCCTTCTTAACATGAAAAACATCAACCAAAGGACTTTTTCTACTTTCAACCATAGGATTTATATCTGGATCCTTGATACTAGCATTAGCTAGCATGTGCCTTGTAGTGACAACTTTCAAATTCGTCTTCATCCGATAAGATCTCACAATGAAATTAATCCCATCTTTGAAGAGATGATACTTGTTCCATTCCTTGTAGAAAATGGCCTTCTTGTCATATAGGTATGGACTTCCCAAAACCATCCTGCAAATGTCAAGTGGAACTATGTCTAACTCTACCTCATCAATGAAACTTGATGTGATTACAAACCGTAACTTGCATTGTTTAGTTATCTGTACCTGATCATTATCACAAATCAAACCCAAAGGATACCGTCTCAAATGAGGCCTATTTTCCAATCCCAACTTCTAAATAACTTGATTTGAAATAAGATTCACTTGTGATCCACTATCAACAAATGTATCAATCTTAGTGTGTTTTGAGATAACTCATAAATGAAACATGTCATTTCTTTTCCTTCCATCAACGATTACTTTATGCATTGCAAAAGAAGTATGTGAACTGAAACTTGCAATATAAGATTTGTTTTTGATGCTCATAGCTGTAACCTTGGTTTCATCCTCAGGATCAGATCCAAGATCCTGCACCATGGTCATGGTCTTCTTTTTACCCTTCCTAGGTTGAGCACACTTTGGTTTCAATTCTGGATGCAACTTCCAACAATGCTTCTCATGATGTCCTTTATTCTTGCAGTGAGAACATGTAGGTTTTTTCTCTTCATCGTTCTTCACTATGGTTGTCTTCTTACTCTTCCATTTTCCCTTCGATTGCTCCTTTGACACATCCTCAACATGTTTTCCTTTGCTAGCTTCAATATGTGTAGATTGAACTAATACTTCATCAATATTAGCAGGATTAAACATCAATATAGTATGGCGAGGATATGAGTGCATCCCACCAATATACTTTAAAAGAGTCTCAGGAGTATGTAAGGGAATTCCCAAAGATAATGCCTTACTCTGGAATTCCTATGTATAAGCTTGAACTTTCTACCCTTTTCCTTGTCTCATATGTTACCAAACAATCATTGATGTTTTCATAAAAGCTATTGGATAAAATTGCTTTCTTAATGCAACAATAAACTCAATCCATGAAGAAATGATTTTACCATGTTGAATAAGATCAGCTGTGTCCTACTCTCCCACCATATCAAAGTTGTGCCACTCAGGCTTAGAGTATCCAACTCTATCCTTGAAGTTTCATGTGTGAATTTTTGTACCCTACAATGCATTTCAATTTGTTTGACCCAATTATCCAACTTATTTTCATTCAACTCTCCATCATAAGTAGGAAAATCAAACTTTACATCTAGCTTTAATAAAGGAAAATCACGATAATGAGAACACTTCTTCCTCATATGAGATGAATGTTCATTTCCATTGGAGGATGAAGATGATGATGACGACGATGGGGATGAAGGAGGATATGGGGATTTTTCACCTTCTCCTCCTCCAGTTGTTTCAATTTTTACCATTGTTTCAATTGGACCACCTCATTTTGATGAGGAGTTTCTCTCCTTTCTAGGTCTTCCCACAATTCCTTAACCATGGATGTCATCTCAAGGAACATTTTTCGAAACTCCTTATCATCCTTAGAAAGAACATCTTCATACTCCATTTCTTTTCTTTGAGTGAAGCTCCTTGAACCAATTTTATGGTCATAACTTGGAAGCTTTCCTTCACCTCGATTAGACTTGGACCTCGTAAGCATTCACTTGCAAATAAACGTCAAAACCAACTCTGATACCACATGATCTAAAAATACCACACTATTTTTGATACCAACTTGATCCTTAAATATCAACAAACTCTAATATTAATTCAGCCCAAAGAATCCTTAGATGTCAATACACATACACATCCGACAAGATTCGGGAAATTGAAGATCGCTTGACTATTCACAAAATATCATGTGAATATGCTACTGGTCCATAAACGCATAAACTGATGAATAACTTGAAATGTAAATGAGATAATACAACATAAAATAAAAGAACTAAAATACACATGTAATTGGCATACATCATTGCATCTTCAAAGTCCCTTTAAATAACTTGTCTGTTCTTCATCATCTCAAAATTACAAATTACATTACAATATAGGCTTACAAATTCTTCATCATCTCAAAATTACAAATTACATTACAATATAGGCTTACAAAAACACAATTTGAAGACACTCTGAAAATTCGCTGCTCAAATGCAGAAACATAGTACATTGTTGAATTCTTGGTGGAAAATCATGAAAAATTGATATAAAATACTCTAAATTCCATCAAAGTACCATTTGGAATGCTTTACGGTGTTATCTCAAGTGTTGTGTACCCTTGACATGCATTACGAGGCAAAACCTGCATTAAAAGTGTGTCTTGGGATTTGTGCTTACATTGGAATGTGTGCACAAAACCCTTGGGATGTGTGTAAATGTTGGGTTCTATGCCCATTAAATAGGCCACGGTCCTAACCCACCATCCGAATTTAGTGGCAACTTAATTACTTAATTTAGCGGAATCCCACTAAATGTGGGTTGTTGGTAGATTGGTTAAGATCGTCTGCTATTATAGCGGAGGTCTGGGTTCAATCCTCCTTATGGCATATAAATTGGTTATATGTTTTAGTGTACGTTAGGATGGTTTACTATATATATATATATATCGTAACAAAATCCATGTGGAAATGGTATATGGTATATACCATATTACAAAACTCTTATCGAAATATAAGGTTAAGCCCCTTGGACTATGGTATGGGTCATATGGCGTAATGTATGACTAGGGGATGGGGGCTAGCCCTCGGCCCCTTTCTCCCCCCATATGAATCTTAACTTAACCTTAAATAAAATCATTACCACTCCTATGTTAACAATTATAGTGTGGTGTGTGTTGGTAATGTTGTTTTGTTAAGGAATTGAGATATGGAGGTGATTGGTTCAAACCCTGTTGACTCCAAAATTTTATACAAAAAAAACCATTATTGGCCAATGAGGGACTGCCACAAGGAAACCTCTCATTGGCTAAACCAATGCCATGTGTCAAACGGTGATTGAACCACTTGTCATCCTGGAGGTATCTTCCAACTCAACCTACCAACACATCTGCCCAGTCAATATGGCACATTGGGGTGTGGCCACATCACCTATACATTCATGCCACGTGTCACTGTATGAACATGACACATGTCCTTTTTACCCTTTTGTCTTTTGACTTTGACCTTGGTTGAATTTTTTATTGCCTATAACTTTTGCATACAAGCTTCGTTTGAGGCGTCATTTACTCTGTTGGAAAGATGACGATGAGTTCTACGCATTGATGTCGCTTTCAATATTATTTGAGATAGTATATTTTTGAGAATTTATGGATCCCTTGGGACCTCTTTGAGCATCCTCGATCCTCCTAGACCTCTGTGAGTGTTCCTTAGATCCTCCTAGATCATGGGGTAACATTGATGATGATCTTCCCAAAACACACTTGTTTTTGGTTGAGGCTATATCAGACTACACTTATGCACAATAAATATAGTTGGTAAAATGCATACCTAACTACCAACTAATTGCATGAAAATTATTTAAACTTGGTGCAAATGGGATCATACACATGTGTCTGTGAACATGATTGAGATGCAATTTTACACATGGCACATGAAAGGAATGTTAGAGAACACATTGCAATGAAGACAATAGATAAGAAGGTGTTGGATGTAGGATTATGGTGGTCTTTGTTATATCAAGATGCTAAGGAGTATTGTAAGAGGTGAAATTCTTGTCAATGAGTGGGAAAACCTTGAAGACATGATGTGCTACCTTTGTTTCCTATTATGGCATTGAAACCCTTTGAAAAGTGGGCAATTGATTATAGGACAGATTAGTCCCTTTATGTGGAGGACTAGAGAATGCTATATCATTAATGTGACATAATATCTAACATGTTGGGATAAATCTACACTAATCAAGGTTTGTATTACACAAACTTCTATGTGATTCATTTAAAAAAAATATTATAACCAGGTTTAGTTGTCCAAGGATATTAATGAGTGATCAGGGCACACACTTTATCAATACTAATATTAGAGCACTAAACTAGGACTTTATGATCTATTATCAGAAGAGCATGCCTTATCACCCACAGGCTAAGATGACAATGGAGGCCTTTAAAAAAAAATTGGAACATGCATTGACAAATATCTATAACATGGAGAGGGATCACTGGGATGAGTGTGTTCTTGTTGATCTAAAAATGAAGAAGACTTGTAATCTTGAAAATATTTTTAAGTTAAATTTTATGTGTTAAAAGCAAATGGATCAACTTTGCAACACATCATTAATAGGATTTACTCATTTAAGATGCATATAAACAACAACATAATCAATGAACATAAACACATAACACAACAAATGATAAAGAAGTTCACCCCTCTCTTGGGCTACATCTCCTGGTCCAGCTTCCAATGGATCATTAGTATTATTTTCTCAAAGTGCTAAAACACGTGCTTTACAATGCTCAAATTGACCAACAGACTGCTCCAATGGCTTCAGAGCGTCCAAAAACCCCTAGCTGGGCTTTTTCGGCACCTCGTTTGGCCAAAAATTGAAGAAGTTAGGCTTCCTGGAAGTCCCCCCTTCAAGCTTGTTGTCTCTGCATCTACAAATTGCACCTCCTCTGGCTCAACCTAGCCCACACGCAATTTAAAGTGTGAAAACATGGAACCGGATGCAACCGCATAACCTGTCTCTTA
>CBVK0101714941.1:0-10672 GCA_900067695.1 Picea abies | reverse complement strand
AATTCTTGCTTTAGTAGAAGAATTTTTTGTTGTATTAGGTTTTGGCTCAGTTGTTCTTTTATCCTAATCCTAACTTGATATTCCTTTAATTCTTCAATCTTGAAGATTTTATTCCTTATGGTTTGTACCATATCTGAAGTTCCGGGAGTAGAAACAAAAGGCAGTTTTATAATGACCATGTTATTTCTAGAAGGAATGCTGATAAAATATCCATGCATGTTATCTACTAGCATAGTAGATCCACGAGGTTCAACAGCTGCAAGAAAAGGTGTTCCTAGAATGCAGGCTATAGGGATATCTGCTAGCAGGAATTTTAAATGTAGGCAGTAATTTTTGAAGAAAAGGATAGCTTCAGGGACCTGAAAAGATATTTTTGTTGGGATATTTCCGAGTCTAACAACACTTGCTTGAGTCTTTTGCCAAAAAGTCACAGGAATTATATCTTTATTTAAAATATTAAGATCAGATCCTATATCCAACAATGTTTTCAAATGGAAAGGTCTTCCTTGAATTTTCAAATCAATAAGGATATGAAATTTTTGGTGTTGGATCTGGACAACTTGTTCTTCTTTCTATTCTGTCTTGCTTTCCTGTTCTTTGATAAACTTTTTAAGTTTACCAATTTCTTTTCCAAGATCTGGGATAGAAAGTGTCTGGACAGAACAACAAGTTAGTCTTGCTGTATGTGGCTTTAAGACCTTTTTAGAGAAATTTCTTGGGATATAAAATGTTCTTTGAATCTTCCATTCATAGAAAGAGATAAACATATCTTTTTTATCCATAAAATCCTTCCATTCTTTGGATAGATTCACCTTTTCTTCATATGAACTGTTTTAAGCAAAAGCTTCTGCATTTGGATGGGTGAAGAGATCCCAATTTAGCACATCTTTCATCCAATCGGATTTCACTCTGTATTTGTTGCAACCCATCATTAAAGAAAGATTTTTTTATTTATTTCAGGAGCAGATGGTCTTTTAAGATCTTCAGGGATATTGACTTGGTATCTCCTATCGATTTCTGTACAAGGATTCATCTGGACAACAAGAACATGTGGTTCATGAGGGAAAGGAAAGTCAGAACACTATGGATGTGGACAGGGTTCTTTTGCAGTAGAATGTGGGGGTGGAAGGTTTGTTCTTGGGTTGTGGTTGACATGTTCGAACTGTAATTGATCATCTTCTTTGAATGTAGAAAGAGTGGATAGAGTAACACGTTTCCCACAGTCTAAGCATTGTACTACAAAAGGAACATGACCAATCGAGTTGGCTAGAGAGTGGAGTGAGGGATGTAAAAAGAAAGATGAGGTGGATGATGAAGAAGAAATTGAAGAGTTGTTTCTTGAAAGAGATCTTTGTGGAAAAGAAATGACTGCAGAGGACATAGATTCTTTTATTTGGGTGGAAGTAATGGATCTTGGGATAGGGACTTTTGGTGTGTCTATGACCCAATCTATAGGGAAAGAAAGGTTTTCCCATCTTATGGTTTGATGTTCCATTTTTTGGTTTAGAGGATCAGTTAGAACTAAAGTACTGGATTGAGAAGTTCTACTAGGGGTGTGTAAGACTGCAGGGATAAGAGTATTGGTATGTCTAAAACATCCCCTAGTCTGGATAGATATATTCGTTTTGGTTTGGCACATATCAAATCCAGTAGTTCTAATTTGGAGTTTTA
Organism: Picea abies; assembly: GCA_900067695.1. Classification (NCBI taxonomy): domain Eukaryota; kingdom Viridiplantae; phylum Streptophyta; class Pinopsida; order Pinales; family Pinaceae; genus Picea; species Picea abies. The sequence goes on along the minus strand of CBVK0101714941.1, from coordinate 9,001 downwards.
ATATATCTCCAAGGTTTTCATCAAAAGTGTAAGCAGAGAAGTTTGGATAGCAATCAAAATAGATAGGACCATTAGAAAGAGGAGCAACTATTTCTCCTATTAAGGAATCAGTGAATTTATTATGTGTCATATCTCTAACTGTGCACAATGTATAGGCATCAATGCCTTTATGTACCAAAGGACGGATTCCAACTCGAATGCATCCAAAATGTAAATAATTTGTCCCATGTCTTTTGGCTTCATTTTGGATTTCTTTGATGTTTATCAAGGAAATGGTCTGGCTGACATTAGTATTTTGTTGTATTCGACTGACTGATTCCTTAATTATTACCCTTGAGATAGATTTAAGATGGAACATGCTTAAATCTTTGTAGACTCGGCTGGGAGAAATCTTGGGTAATTTCCAGGCAACTTGAGGCTGGGTTTCAACTTCTTCAATACTAGCATAATTTAAACTATGCGATCTGTTATTTGCAAACATAGATTCTAAACTACTAATAGATTCTCTGCTAGGAGTACTATGATCTTCAACATTCGCAATTCTCTGAAAGAAACTGAGGAATCCATTTATTATTTGGGAGAGATTTCTATAACTGCACAGGAAAGCAGGGCGTGTAATCTTAGTCTTCTGCTCCAGAGAGAGAATATTTCAGATAGGCTCCTGGCCGACTTCTCAGGCAGAAACTAGTAACTCTGTCAGGAAGTCGCAGAAGTGGAAACCTTGTCTTTCAAAGGCCTGAGACTTCTGATATGGATTCAAAGTGGGTCGCAAGACTGAAAACCTTGTCTTTCAAAGGCCTGACACTCTTGATATGGCTCTGGATTCTTTTTAATGCACAACATCGCTTAAAATAAACTTAACAGAGTGAATGGTTTGTTATCATACCCGACTTGAAATGGCTTTCATGGCTCTAATACCATTTTGAAATCAGGGGCTTCCTCTATCGGAGAATGAAGTTTGAAGATTGTTTGTCTCATGCGTCTTTCTCCTTCTGCTACTTGACCTTCTCCTTCTTGCTACTCTCTACAATACCAATCCAGCTCTCCTAGTGAACCCCAAGTAGATCGTTATGTGAACCCCACCAATGGCCTTATGTGAACCATCCAGTAACTCCAGCGAACCTTCAGACATCCCAACACCTACAACTGCCCTTAGCTACCTCCTTGTCTAGCGGGACTTACTACCAGTGATATTCAAGACCTAAGAGAACCTCGACATAGCTACCTTCCAAGAACCTTATCTCTAGGGTGAGAAAACTTTATCTATATTCTCGAGAGAACTTCAACACAGAATCGTTCAAGGTATATAGATTGCAATTATAGGCAAGTAGAAACGAGAATCATAAGATAGGCAAAATTCAGAGACAATATTCAAAGAACATAATATGCTTGCGAAAGTCTTTATATTAAAAATAGAGAGCTTGAAGCTCTGATGCCAAGGTATACAAATGAACAAAATGCTCAGAGAAGAATGCTCTTACTCGCTCATACACTTACGAACTTATGCAAACTTGCATACACATAGAATGACTCAAAAGCTTAGATAGAAGAGAGCTTTAGAAACACTCGGATTACTAACATAATGAATTACGCCAAAAAACGCATCCTCGAGAATGAGCTCCTCATCTCCTTATATACAAATTTGTGGAGGAAGGAATTATTTCGATGATGAGACTTGACATGACATCAGACGCTACATGTCTTCCACTAAATCTGCTTTATAGATTTGGCAGTAGTAATCATGCAAGATTCTTCCAACCAAATCAAAGCCTTTATTCTCCACTAAGAAAAGTAGATTTAAAAGTAGATCTGACGGGGTAGTCGTGCAAGATTCCCCGACCAGAAGACAAACATACTATGACACGTTTAGAGGAATCTTGGAAATGCGGGTCAAACCACTCCAGAAGTTGGAGAAGTGCTCCAAGTTTTCATGATAGCTATTATTACACTAAGGTACTCATTATTACAAAGTGGATATTGGTTACGACAACCCACTAAACCCGAATGGCTCCACTGTCAGCCATTTAGACAAGAATAGACGTAGATTACACCGTGGAGGTTGGTATCGTCAATCCACGGAAATTGACTGGCACCGTTTGTCAGCCAATGAGATATGCATCATTAGTCCATTGGTTGATCATGAAAATGTCGAAAGCGATCTGGATCCCAGTGTTGGGTGTATATTTTGTGGTACATTTCAGGATCCTCATTGCTATCTTCATCTTGTTTTAGGACATATCTTTTCCTAATGACCCATGGATATCTTTCTCTGACGAAAAGCATTTTGTAATCACTTTCAGAAATCTTCTCGAGATTATAAACAGTGTCTGGGTAATTTCGATGAGGGAATAGAAACATTCTTGCAGTGTCGATGACATCTGGATGTATAACACTTGAATTTAATCCAAACTTTTTCCACCAGTCTAAGAGCTAGTCTGGTTCAGGAAATGAGACAAATTGAACAGAGAACTTGATCATGTAGCAATAATATCTATACATGTCAGTCCATAAATAAACATTATCCCACATTGCTTTATATTGAAAATAATTAATTTCAAATAATCTTTCATTTGGGTCTTGATGTGGCCATGACTGCAGGTCTCTCATCCTATTGATTTGGAAAAAATTCCATGCTGGAGTCTAGTTCCATGTTTGGGATTGTTGACAGAACCAGTTTCTGTTTGCAGATCTAATTCTGGTTAAATCTCCCATTACTACTAGCTTTTGTCTAGATGCAATAGTGGATACTTGATGCATCTGGCCTATCACATGTTGTGGTGGAATAACATGAATGCTGGTATTTCATGAAAATCCTAGTAAACCAAACTCTACTCCTTTATACCATCTCAACTACCATTGAGGTACCCAATTTTCTTGATATGTTTCCCATGTGGTGTTATCATCCAGGTATTCAGTAGCTGGAGAATTTCTATAATCATCCCAAGTATTTATTATTACCATACTTTTTGAACAATAAGCGATTTGAGCAAGTGATTTAGAAATAAAGGCCACGATTTTCTTCTTTGGTGGATGGCCATTAATACTTGGTAAAGTGATAAAATATCCAGGTTCACCTTTGGAATTTTTGAAAGATCCATGTGGATCTAATGTGTATAGGAACAGAGTTCCTAGGATGCAGTCAACTGGTAATTCTGCTAATAAAAATTTCATTCCTAGTGCATATTCATCAAACAATAGAATTCCTTTAGGAATTTCAAAATCCATGTCTGTAGATATATTCCCTAGACCTATGGCAAAGTAGCTACTAGGAAACCAGTACTTATGAGGAATCAAATCTTTATGCACTAGATTCATATTTGAGCCTGTGTCTAACAATGCATTCAAATGGAAGATTTCAGAATTGATTTATTTCTTTATCTTTACCTGATACTTCTGAAATCGAATGGGCAAGATCTTCATTGTTGTTAGCCCTTGGAGTTGAGCTGAGGATTTTGGATTTTCAAAAGGTGCATCCTCTAGAGGTGGTGGTTTGGAATCCAATTGTTCCCTGATTTCTCTGATTTCTTGTTTAGACCAAGAGTCTATTTTGAAATTATATTTAGACTCTTCTTCTAATTTTCTCAATTTTTCTTTTAACTCAGTAACTTCTTTTCTCAAAAGAATCATTTCTCTGGCGAGATCTGTTACTAAAGTATTCTACAATTTTGCTTCTTTATTATATTTGATAAAAGTTTTTTTGTTTTTATCAAAAGAAGCTTCTAGAAACAAAGGTTCTCTTCTGGAGGATTCAACATACCTTGACCTTTGTTATGTTTTGACTGTTTTCAAAAATGTCTCAAGAAGCGAATTCTTCATATCTCCTTCTGGTAAGGCTTTGATTTGTGCCAACATTTGTGCTTCTTGATCTCCCACATTACTGAACATACAAATTTTTGTCTTTTGTTTGTGGTCTGGCTCTGATTCAGACTCAAAAATTTCTGAACTATCTTGACAGGAGAAAAAATTTGGATTTTTACAACTGCAATCCTGATTTATCAAAACTTCTTCTTCTGAGCTATAATCAAACTCAAAAGCACTAGTAGATTCTGAACAACATCCTTATTGTAGCAGATGTACTTCTTCGCTTTTTGGGAAGGGATTGTGTGGGCACTGGTTTGTTTCATGATTATTTTCCCCGCATCTGTTGCAGTGTAATTTCAAGGCTAATTGTTTACTAGCTTGGGCTTCTTTGGCTTTCTGTTCAGAATATTTACCTTTTGACATCCTAGATGCCTTGTTCTCTGGATAGTTATGTGCAATATGTCCAACTTTTCCATAGGTCCAACATTGTATTTGTTGTTTAGCCTGGTGAGCATGAGATTTTAATTTGATATCCTCAGGCTCGTAATAATGTGTTCTAGGTTTGTACATATATTTACTTCTCTTTTTTCTTTTCTTTGAATTCTTTTTTCTTTTTTCTTTTCTTTCTTATAGGGTCTGTAATATATAGACCATACTTTTCACAGATATATTTTTGATCAGGCAAATGGGATAGCTTATATACAGAGTTGTGGACTTTCATATTTACACATAACCCAATTAGGGCTTTAGTAACGAGAGAATAAATCTCTCCCCATGTGTACATCTCATAAGGAAGTTTGAAAACTTCCTGCATCTTTAAATATTCAAAAAATTTACTATGTATGGCTGCCAAGTAAACTTGTTTCCAGAGAAGGTTCTGGCTATGTTGAACCTCAAAAGTTCTTTGGGTCCAATCCTTATGAAACTCTTCATATTCAGACATTTTTCTGCATTTCATATTCATAAGGATCAATTCATGTTTGTCTGCCAATTCAAACTCAGTACCACACCAATGTTCAAGAATTGCATTGGTTAGGGCTCCTATCATGTTATTATGAGGAGTCCCATCAATGTGGTAGACTATGTCCCCTTGTTCATCTCTCAGGACTTCTGCCTCTATCTTGGCAATCATAATTGGAGAAGAGATTACTTCCCACCATTTGCTCAGAGTGTCTGTAAAGCACTGGATGATTGACCTACATGCTTCAATTTCTGATTTCCCTTTCATGCACATGACCTTGTATGAAACATACATTCGATCAATCATATGTCTAATTTGTCCAATAGACAGGTTATCAATGTTCCATTCTTGGAACCAATCTTTAGCAAATGTTTGGCTCTCAAGTAGTTTTCCTTTTCCCAATAAGTCTGGTGCTTGAGGTCTACTTGTATGGTGAGGGAGATTCTCATAAGCAGGTTGTTGGATGGATACCAGTGAAATATTTTCTTTTGATGATGATTCTTCAACATCCTTTTCTGGAGGAAAGTGATGAGGAAATTTCTTTTCTATTTGTGTCTCAGAAGGCTTATATACAGGAGACAAAATTGATATTGGATGGTTTGGAAGGATGTAGGGATCAGGGATAGGTTTTCCAGGGACACTATCCTTTTTCTTAATTTCCAATAATGGCTTTCCCACCTTAGAGGAAGCTTCTCCTAGCCCTTCCATTAATTCCTCATGATTTCTTGTGGACTCTCTAGATTTAGAAGCCCTTCCATTAATTCCTCATGATTTCTTGTGGACTCTCTAGATTTAGAATATATTTCTGATAGAGAAGTCTCCATTTTATCTTTGACATCTATGACTTTGTCTTGTATTTCATTGACAGAATGGACTATAGTGTTTGCGGAAAGTTGTAAGTCTATGACTTGTCTTCTTCTGGCATAATCATTTGTCACAAATGTGTGAGTGGCCATGCCTCTCAAAGCTATGTTTATCCAGTTTATTTGCTCTTCTAAAGATTGGACTCTTTTGTCAATACTAGAAAGCTGTGTAGGTTCATTGGAAAGCAGTAAAGGGACTGCTTTTAATTGTCTATTGTTATCTTCAAGGACTATGCCCTTGAACAGAGGAAAAGTCGAATTTGATTCTACTGTCTGTCCGTCTAGACTTTCCATTTTTGTTTTGGAGGTGTTTCAGAACCTCCTTCCATCATATAGGCTTCAATTTTCTGATATAATTTCCTCCATTCATAGAAGGAAATCCAAGTGTTATTTTCTGAGATATAAGTCTGCCAATTTTTTGACAGTTTTACCTTTCTCTTCATTAGATGTAGAAATATTGAAGTCATTTGTTTCAAGATTTGTAAACAAATCCCAGTTTAACATCTTTTTGATCCAAGCTTCTTCAATGGATCCCGTAGGACATCCTTTTATAATAGAATGAAATTTGTGTATTTCATCTATTGAAGGCCTTTGTATAGTTTCATGTAATTGATTTGAAAATCTGTAATTAGGAATAACCTGATCACACTGCTCAATATATCCCAACCCATACTTTGGTGTTCTAGGGGATCTCATGCCTTTATAAATGTCTTGTAGTCTTGGATCTAGCGTCTCTATTGTAGGCATATAATGAATCATTAAACATAGCTAAGACTCAGAAGTAGATTCAGAACTTTCTACACAATTATGTACAGATCTAAAACAAACTACAAAATCCATTTGTAGGAGTGATAACTATGACTACACAAAAAAGCAGGGCTTTTAAACTTAGTCCTCTGCTTCAGAGAGAGAATATTTTAGTTAGGCTCCTGGCTGACTACTAATGCAGAAACTAGTTACACTATCATGAAGTTGCAGAAGTGGAAACCTTGTCTTTCAAAGGCCCGAGACTTTTAATATGGCTTCAAAGCGAGTCACAAGAGTGGAAACCTTGTCTTTCAAAGGCCCAAGACTCTTGATACGGCTCTAGATTATTTTTAATTCACAACAACGCTTAAAATAAACTTAACAGAGCGAATGGTCTGTTATCATATCTGGCTTTCATGGCTTTCATGGCTTTCATACCATTTTCAAGCCGGGTATGATAAAAGACCATTCGCTTTGTTAAGTTTATTTTAAGCATTGTTGTGCATTAAAAAGAATCCAGAGCTGTATCGAGAGTCTTGGGCCTTTGAAAGACAAGGTTTCCACTCTTGCAACTCTCTTTGAGGCCGTATTAGAAGTCTCGGGCCTTTGAAAGACAAGGTTTCCACTTTTGCGACTTCCTGACAGAGTTACTAGTCTCTGCCTGAGCAGTCGGGCAGGATTCTATCTGAAATCTTTTCTCTCCAGAGCAAAAGACTAAGATTAAACGCCCTGCTTTCCTGTGTAGTTATAGTAATCTCTCCCAAATAACAAATGGATTCTGCAGTTTTTTTCAGATCTGTACATAATTGTGTAGAAAGTTCTGCATCTACTTCTGAGTCTCAGCTACGTTTAATGATTAATTATATGCCTACAATTGAGACTCTATATCCAAGACTACAAGACATTTATAAAGGCATGAGACCCCCTGGAACACCAAAGTATGGGTTGGGATATATTGAGCAGTGTGACCAGGTTATTCCTAATTGCAGATTTTCAAATCCTTTACCTGAAAATATGCAAAGGCCTTCAATAGATGAAAAACACAAATTTCATTCTATTATAAAAGGGTGTCCCAAGGGATACATTGAATAAGCTTGGATCAAAAGATGTTAAACTAGGATTTGTTTACAAATCCTAAAACAAATGACTTCAATATTTCTACATCTAATGAAGAGAAAGCAAAACTGTTAAAAAATTGGCAGACATATATCTCAGAAAATAACACTTGGATTTCCTTCTATGAATGGAGGAAATTAGATCAGAAAATTGAAGTCTAGATGATGGAAGGAGGTTCTGAAACACCTCCAAAACACAAATGGAAAAGTCTAGATAGACAAACAGTAGAATCAAATTCGATCTTTCCTCCATTCAAGGGCATAGTCCTTGAAGATAACAATAGACAAGTAAAAGCAGTCCCTTTATTGCTTTCCAATGAAGCTACACAACTTTCTGGTATTGACAAAAGATTCCAGTCTTTAGCAGAACAAATAAACTAGACAAACACAACTTTGAGAGGCATGGTCACTCACACATTTGTGACAAATGATTATGCCAGAAGAAGACAAGTCATAGACTTACAAGTTTCCGCAAACACTATAGTCCATTCTGTCAATGAAATACAAGACAAAGTCACAGATGTCAAAGATAAAATGGGCACTGCTCTAGTAGAAATATCTTCTAAATCTAGAGAGTCCACAAGAAATCATGAGATATTAATGGAAGGACTAGGAGAAGCTTTATATAAGGTGGGAAAGTCATTATTGGAAATTAAGCAAAAGGATAGTTTCCCTGACAAACATATCCCTAATCCTTACATCCTTCCAAACCATCCAATATCAAATTTGTCTTTTGTATATAAGCCTTCTGAGACACAAATAGAAAAGAAATTTCCTGATCACTTTCCTCCAGAAAAGGATGCTGAAGAATCATCATCAAAGGAAAATTTTTCACTGGTATCCATCCAACAACCTGCTTATGAGAATCTCCCTCACCATACAAGTAGACCTCCAGCACCATATTTAATGGGGAAATGGAAACTACCTGAAAGACAAACATTTGTTGAGGATTGGTTCGAAGAATGGAACATTGACAATCTATCCATTAGACAGATTAGACAGATGATTGAGCGAATGTATGTTTCATACAAGGTCATGTGCATGAAAGGGAAATCAGAAATTGAAGCATGTAAGTCAATCATCCAGTGTTTTACAAGCACTCTGAGCAAATGGTGGGAAGTAATCTCTACTCCAATTATGATTGCCAAAATGGAGGCAGAAGTCCTGAGAGATGAACAAGGAGATATAGTCTACCACATTGATGGGACCCCTCACAATAATATGATAGGAGCCCTAACCACTACAATTCTTGAACATTGGTGTGGTACTGAATCTGAATTAGCAGATAAGCATGAATTAATCCTTATGAATATGAAATGCAGAAAGATGTCTAAATATGAAGAATTTCATAAGGATCGGAACCAAAGAATTTTTGAGGTACAAGACAGCCAGAACCTTCTCTGGAAACAAGTTTACTTAGTATCCATACCGAGTAAATTTCTTGAGTATTTAAAGATGCAAGAAGTTTTCAAACTTCCTTATGAGATGTACACATGGGGAGAGATTTATTCTCT
>CBVK0101714889.1:0-14172 GCA_900067695.1 Picea abies | reverse complement strand
AAAACGAGGTAAAAAATGTGACCCCCCAAAAAATGAGAACTCTATAGAGTTCTCGTTAAGTTGGTGCCTATGTTCACCACTTTTTGAAATGAGGATAAAAATAGACACCCAATACAACCTCTAAAAAAACAAGAACTTTGGAGAGTCCTCATTAAGTTGGTAACTTTGTTATTCAAACAAGTCGTTTTATTTAAATTAGGGCACTTTGACAATTCCTTCTCAAGGAACAAGGACTTTGAAAATGTCACATGTCACATTCATAAGGAAAGCAAATGAGCCTTGGAGGTTATCAATCCAAACCTTGATTCAAAGTACAGATCAAAACCATTGGGTCATGAGCATTTAAATGTAATCCATGTAATAGGGTCAATCAAATAAATCAATTAGAGATACATGGGATACTATACTTTGGTCTCCTAAGCATAAATGCGTTCATTACTTCATGCATAGGATTAGCATGCCATTGAGAGAAACCATTCATGTACCATCCATAATGAGCAAGGGAAAATATTGACATCAAAGCATCATAATATAAACCAAACCATTTTAGTAAGGTCCATGTTGGGCCAAATAATTGCAATAAGATATACTAAACTCCTAAGTTTCACCTCAAATTTTCAAACTAGGGATCATGCAAACTTATGAGGCTTTATGCACTATATGTGCAACCACAAGGTCTTAACTTGTTGAGACGTGTTCTATTCCTATGAAGGATACAAAACTAACTAAATATAATCTACACTAGGCAAATAAACAACTATGGTAGCTCATTCTAATCCACCTCTCATGGGTTAAGGAAAAATGGCTTTCACTTGTATCTCTTCTGATAGTATGTTAAAATACAGATGAAGATCTAGGGCCACTGCCTTGCATGGATGAACAATTATTCAAATTAGAAGGTTCCTTGAATCAATTATCACTATGTTGCCACTAGATCAATCAATCCTTACAACCTCAATTTATCATATAATAGATTCATAAGATCCACTTTAGAGTGTTGATCATTGTAATTTAAAAAATCAAATTCATTCAAAGAAATACATGAAATAAAACTAAAGATAATTGAATAAGGAAAGCTACAACCATTAAAGGAAATAAACAATAAGCAAATGGATGGAAATGCAGAAGGAAATATATAACCATTAAGAGAAAATAAAACAACAACAATGTAATCTTTGGGTAGAGGGGATTCAAGATCCATTGTAACTTTGATGTAGGCCCTTACTTTGTTTCAAGTAAGGAGTTGAATCCCTTAAGGGAAAACATTATTCACAACAAGCAAGCAATTGAAAACAAAGCCTCAATCTTCTATTATTTGAAATGACATTGCTCCAAATGAAAAAAATGAATTATGTCTTTTTCCAAGTAGACTATGAGAGCTCCCATACCCTCTTTAAATATAAAAATGACTCTAGGTCCCCCAATGTGAATTTTGGAGAACCCAATACTCATTTAAATTTTTTTTCTATAATATTGGAAGTTGTCTCGTGCATTTAGATCCCTCCCAAGTTATGGCTGACTTATATAATTATAAAATCAGCTAGAAAATCATGCCCACTCCACCTTTTGTTAGATTCAATGTTGCTTGTTCTAAACTCTCCCAAGTCATGGCTGACTTATATAATTATAAAATCAGCTAGAAAATCATTCCCACTCCACCTTTTGTTAGATTCAATGTTGCTTGTTCTAAACTGGTGACATTCTCCCTCAAATCTCTCATCAAACTACAGTGACGACCCAATGAATTTGCAGTGAATATGGCTCTTTAAAGGTTCTAATATTTCTTGGGCATCCTTATAATAGAGTACACTCCTTTGAGACCATACACAATCATATCTTAGATTGAGGGTAAAGGTTGCATCTGATGAACCACATACTCAAATTTGGAATAACCCAAGTATTAATCTCATTTTCCAAAATCAAGTCAAAATATATCAAATTCCAAAGAAATTATTAAATAATCTTTGGATGGATTTATTAATAACTTGGGAATGTCTTGAGTATGAAAAGGCGAATGTTAGGCAAATATAGGAGGAAACATGGATGAGAAAGGAATGAGTAAAAAGGGTAATTCCCAAGCTCATAAATCCCTACAAGTAAGAGGTTCTTTGAAATCATTACATCTATTAATGCACGAATAATCCAAAGGATTCACGTATAAAAAACTAGGCTCATCATCCAACTAAAATTCAAAGAAAATCTCATACAACCATAAAGTCATATGCATTCATGTCAAACACAACATTAGTGATCCAAACAAGTGCATACAATGATCTCATAAAAAATTAGTAGGAGTTCCCTTTAAGGTGATGTGGATACCCATTGTTTACCTTTGCATGTTTTTGTAAGTGAGCAAACATTCATGTCCCAGCTAAAAAATTGCTTGCAATATCTTCTACATTCAACAACCTTCACTTGCAAAAAATTAAGGAGCTAACCAATCAATGACCATTTAGTCAATTGAGGCCATTATCATGAAAGAAGCAAGATTGAAAAGGGGGTGATTTCTAGCCTATCTAATCTTTTGATGAATAGGTGATACAATCTTTCAGATTGAAATAGATAGAAATAACATCAATGACCTCTATCCCCCCCTCTTTAACAATACATAATTGTAGCTTTCTAAATAACTAATCTCTATCTTTTTCCCCATATTTATCCCTTATTATTATTCTAGTACTTCAAAAAAATTTCCTTATGTGTAATCTTACTTCACTAATCTCCACAACCTATTTTTCTCCCCCTTTCAAAACCATAGAAATTTACCCTTGCTAACTACCTAATCTTAACATCTATCTCTATTAATTGGCTCGATATTAATCATTACCTTCTCTACCTTTCCCCCCCTTACTTATTAACCTATTCTTTTAACGCTTTATCAATATCTTTCATTTTTCCCATTCTTAATTTTTTATTCTCATCGACTCTTTTTGACCCCTTTTTAAATACCCTACCAATTTACCATTATTAATTACCTAATATTAATGAGTATCTCTACTAATTTAATAATTTATTCATCACTAACTGTTACCTTTCCAGCTAACGGTTACTTACCAATCCACCCTATAATTACAACCTCAACACTCTTTTCCAACTTATCAAGCTTATTATGTCCCTGATGATGGGTGGAGTGTCCACTCAAAACGTTGGATGTTTCAAAACTTCACACACGGTTTGCATCCATAAATTTCCTTATCATTATGACTAATTGTGGAAACCTGTATACTTAAAAACATTCAAACTCTTTATTCTTGTGTTAAAAGGTGTAATAGGTGTAATGTTTAAATCTTTCATCTTATGTTCAAAGGTGTAATATGTGTAACATTCAAATCTATCATCTTATTTTTTTGGAAAATTAGCTACTTCTTCATTATTAATATACAAAAAGTTACATCATTATCAAATTGGAGATGCTACTCCCTGTAAGATTATTTGAGACTATAAAAAATATTCATGTCAAATACTATCCTAACATGTCTTGATGTAGAATAACAACAATACCTACAACCGCCTTGAGTAGTTAGCAGTCTAAATATACATTTATACAAAAAACATAGTTTGAACTTAGAAACTATGACCTTCAGAAGGTCTAACAATATTATGTTATAGGACATAGGGAAATCCCTTTGAAATATAGATTGATAAACTAGAGACCAAACGATAGTATATGACATGTGATAAAACTAATTTTCCTCCTCAAAATAAGAGTCCACAAGGATGTAGACATGCTAGTTTTTGGGTTGAGTGTCTGACTCTGCATGTTGGTCCTCTGGTGTCTCCTCCACAACCACTACCTCTAATCCCCAAATGGATTTTATCATAGCATCATATTTTTTATCAAGGAAATCTAGCTTATCTAGAATTGTCTTCTATTGCATTCCCCTCTCCTCTAGTACCTGGGGGAAATGAAACTTTTGTTATGATAATATATCTCTACCATCTTAAGGAGTTTCGTGTTCGACTATGAGAAAATTCAGCATCAAGAATCCAGTGAAGAAGTTCCTCATCACTTCATTAGTTGACTCAATATTGCTTCTCTTTTCCCCAACTTTCTTTTCAATTTCCTCCCCTTCTTCCTTAACAACATCAATAAACCTTTCATGGTAATGTCTAGGTGTCTCTGTGGCTTCCTTCTTAGCTCTAGTCACTCTTTGATGCTCCGTCCTCTCAAGCTTAATTTTGAAAGATTTAAGTTAGTCTCTCCTAGGGGCCTTGCTTCCTTTTACAACCTCCTCTCCATAGGCTTGTTGCCAACCTCTTCCATGAACACGATCTTTACCTTAGTGCTTGTCCAATCCATCAGAGACCAAGAATTGAAGGATTGGGTCAAATAAAATTTATTACTACCAACCCCAATATGTTGTTTCCAACCCCAATGCTCCACTACTACTATACAAGGAAATTTTATGCCAAGGAAAAAATAGTCCATTTCTCTGATAGACCCAATGAAGCCCAAATCCATGCCCAAATATTTCTCAGGGATACCAATTCATCCCTTGAGGATTGATACAAGATTAGACATCCCCCCAATTACAGAAATAGGATAAAAAACACAGATAAAATTTTAGGACCACTAACCTTTCATGCCATTGTAGTGGACTATTGTGAATTGTAGAAGCCAACATCACTCTCCTTATTTCCATTTCAAGAGAACCTCCATGCAAATCCATAATTTTTACCATATCTCTAGATAAGAGAGAGTGAATTCTCACTTTGGGTGGGAAAAATAAATCCAAATAGCCATAATAAAACCTTAATAACCTTGTCGCTTCAACACTTTCTACCATCATCATGTAATCATGACACTGCGCCTCCACCCATCAGAGGGTGTGACATGGATCTTCTTCCATCGATGGTGGATAAAAAAATTTATATCTCTCCTATCAACCTATACGAGGGAATGTTTCATATTATTTTGAAGTTAGTAATTATTTCCTTTTATGTGGAATTATGTGACATTAATAAAAATAAATATTCTATGTTGATACAAATATAAGTGAAATACCCCTAACATATGTGATTTTGGAATTGCTTCTACAATATAATACATCTCCATCTATGACTATTAATACATCTCTTTTTTATTTATGTAAAGAAATTGTTTGTACAACATAAATATGCCTCTCTCCATTAATGCAAAGGATCATTGGTTTTACAACACAAACACATATCTCTTTCAATCAATGAAAAGTTTAGATTTCCACATACTAGAAAAAGAGGGCATCATCTAATCATGTAGTAAACCAAACTTTTCATCCAATAACTTAGTAGAATCTAACAATAAAAAAATTATTGATTTTAGCAATGAAAAAGAGTTTTTTTTTTTGGCAATTTTTTGACCTTGCAAATGGATTCCTCATCCTCCATTTCCATTTGGGAATCTTAAAATTGCAATTTTTGCAATCCAAATATGTAATCCCAAAGTTCAAGCAAATTTTCTGCTTGATTTATGAGAAGAATCCATTGGAAAAATGGTTCCATTTGCTACAAGATTAGCCTATTCAAAAGAGAGAACATACAATGTATTTATACAATAAACATAGTGTAAACAACCACCATATTTACTTCATGGTACTTTGTGTTGAAAATTCAACAAGAAATGTGTGTCTAATTTATTTTTCCCTTAAACAATTTGGACAATAAATATTAATCTATTATCTCATAATTACTTGAAAATAGTTAACTAAAATGGCAAATCAGTTAGCTATAGGAAATTCAAGTTCAAAGGTTGATAGGTGGGACATGGAAGTTGAATTAGTTGTAATTAAGTGACTTGAAATTGTAATAGATTTATAAGTGTAGTTATGTGAGTTGTGAAGTATTTTAACTCAATTAAGTGATTTAAGCTCAGTTGTACTAGTTGTAACTTAACTTACACTAGTGAGAGTTCAGTGAATAAAATATTAATTAATTCACAATCAGTGAACTCACATGCAGCTGAATATTTACCACTGTTAACTATATGCATGTCAGATCTAGTGGAGACCCAGTTGAGATAGCAAGTGAAAGGGACAATTTGGATATCAATTGTGATTTGAGTGAAGTTCACTCATGCAATCACACACATAGTGGATGTTCCCATGAGCAATGTGTATCCTAGGCAAGAGGAATTTGAATTCATTTGTAGGATTTTCATTGTAGGGATTGCACAGAGGAGGCAGGCTATCTGGAGGCAGAGAATTGGCACATGCATTTGTTGATTTTTGTATGACAGTGTGAGACGATTGTATTGTACTAAGAGATCTTGGATTAGAGTCTTGTATGAGATTGTTTCATGATCCATGATATACATAATATATGATAGTGAGGTTTTTATCTTTATTCTTTCCCAGTAAAACATCTGTGTTATGTTCGATTGACCTTTCTTCTTGATATTACAATTGGTGATTGTGTTTTAAATTATGCAAGAATATTTGTAGAAGCAATTATGTATTTAACAATGGCATATAATTGTTAGAATAGGAGAATCTAGGCAATACATAATTTGTATTGAAATTTCTACACATACATATTGTGTTCTTTGTGTTCCTTGTGGTGATGACTTGTTGATGATATATTGTTGATATATGTTGTTGATATGTGTTCACATATAACTGGTCATAAATGACAGCAATGAGTAATGAGTAAAATGTTGAATGCTAACTAATGAGTTTTATGTAAGAGGGAAGTTTTGGGAAAAAGAGCCCCACACTCATTCACCCCCCTCTAACTATGGTAGGTGTGTCCAACAAGTGCAACAGATAAATGTGGAGGTGAAGATGAAGGCATAAACAACTGAAGAAGGAAGATCACTCATGCTGAGAAAGACTCTTGTGAAGCTAGAAAAAGAGGTACATGAACTAGTCCAAAGAAACAGTTTATTCAAAACTACTTCCAAGACTAAAGACAAAGTATGCAAGGTAATCATATAAAGTGGGAGAACTGAAAATTTAGTACCCATGGAGATGGCTGAAAAGATGAAGTTGGAGATGACAACACATCCGAGTCCATACAGGTTTTCGTGGTTGCAAAAGGGACATCAAGTTATGGTAAGTAGACAGTGTAAAGTTGAGTTTAAGATTGGTAGTTATAAGAATGAATTTTTATGTGATGTCATACCTATGGATGTTTGTCATGTTCTATTGGGGAGACCGTGGAACCATGCTATAAATTCCATACATGATGGGAGGAAGAATACTTATAACCTTGAGAAAAATGGGTGTAAACATATGTTATTACCATTCGAATATAAGGGATTCAAAGGGGAGGCTAGTCCTAGTATACTTCTCATCAGTGGGAAGGATCTCTTGAAAGTAGTCAAGAAAGATCAAGAAATTTAGTTTGTTGTTATAGGTAAGACAAGATTCATCCTTACAAATACTTCTATGAATAATTTTCCTGTAGAAGTTTAGGAATTGTTGGATGAGTTTGTTGACATTGTGGTGGGTGAGTTTCCTCATACTTTGCCACCTATCAAGAGTATTAGTCACCATATTGACCTTATTTCGAGAAAAAATTTGTCGAATAAAGAAGGATATAGATTAACCCCTCGAGAGAATGAAGAAATCAAGGAGTAGGTCCAAGAGTTGTTGGAAAAAGATCAGATCAGAGAAAGTCTGAGCCCATGTGTAGTAACAAATGTGTTGAGGCCTAATAAAGATGGAGATTGGAGAATGTGCAGAGATTCCAGAGCCATAAAAAAGATAACCATCAGGTATAGATTTCATTTACCTAGAATGTATGATTTGATAAATTGTTTGAGTGGCGCTAGTTATTTTTCCAAAATAGATTTGAAAAGTGGTTACCATCAGATAAGAATGAGAAAAGAAGATGAATGGAGGACAACATTAAAAAAAATGAAGCATTGTATGAGTGGCTTGTTATGCCATTTGGATTAATAAATGCTCCAAGTACATTCATGATATTGATGAATAAAATGCTCAAATATTTTATTGGGAAGTTTGTAATTGTCTATTTAGATGATATTCTAGTTTTTAGTAAGACTGACGAGGAGCATTTAAGACACTTGAAGATGGTGTTGAGGAGGTTGCAACAATAAAAGTTGTTGGTAAATCTGAAGAAGTGTACATATATGAATACATAAATTGTATATTTGGGATTTTTAATATCTTCAACTGAATTGAAGATGGATCCATAACAGGTGAGGGCTATAAGAGAGTGGTCTTCTCCAAGAATCATGGTTGAAGTAAGATTTTTTCATGGGTTAGCGAATTTTTAAAGGAAATTCATTAGGTATTTTAGTAGTATTTGTGCACCCATACTAGATACTATAAAGAAGGAACATGGATCTTTTGACTAGACAAAAGAAGTTGAGAAAGCATTTAGAGTGTTAAAACAAAATACAATTGAACAACCTATCTTAACTTTGCAAAAATTTAGGAAGACCTTCCAAGTCAAATGTGATGCAAGTGGAGTGGCCATCGGTGCAATTTTAAGTCAAGATGATAAGCATGTTGCTTATTTTAGTGAGAAGTTGAATGATGCTAAGAAGAAGTATTCAACTCTTCCGATCTCACTTGAAGTAAGATTTTTTCATGGGTTAGCGAATTTTTAAAGGAAATTCATTAGGTATTTTAGTAGTATTTGTGCACCCATACTAGATACTATAAAGAAGGAACATGGATCTTTTGACTAGACAAAAGAAGTTGAGAAAGCATTTAGAGTGTTAAAACAAAATACAATTGAACAACCTATCTTAACTTTGCAAAAATTTAGGAAGACCTTCCAAGTCAAATGTGATGCAAGTGGAGTGGCCATCGGTGCAATTTTAAGTCAAGATGATAAGCATGTTGCTTATTTTAGTGAGAAGTTGAATGATGCTAAGAAGAAGTATTCAACATATGACAAAAAATTTTATTCTATAATTCAATATTTGAAAAAGTGGATACATTATCTTCTAATGAAGGAGTTTATTTTGTATATTGACAACCATGCTTTTCAATTCATAACTAGACAAGAGAAATTGAACCAGAGGAATTCCAAATGGGTAGAATTCATGTAGAATTTCACTTTTGTCATTAAACATATTAGTGGGAGTGATAACAAAGTTGCATATTCTTTGAGAAGAATATGTTTAATCTTGCAGGAATTTCAAGTGGAGACCTTGGGATTTGAACACCTTAAGCAAATGTACCAGGAAGACCTAGATTTTAGAGAGGATTATGAAGATTGTGAAAATCCTTTATTCAGGGATAAAAGACAATGGATGGAGTATATAATCCAAGAAGGACTTTTATTCAAAGGAACTCGATTGCATATCCCAAAATACTCAATGAGGGACAATTTGCTGAAGGAAAAACATAGTGGAGGATTGGCTAGACATTTTGCCATGATAAAACATATGCAAAGTTGATTTATTCATACTATTGGCCAGACATGATGTATAATGTGAATAATTTCATGGAAGAATTCATAATTTTCCAATATGCTAAAGTAAAGTAGCAGAGCACAGGGTTGTACCAACCATTTCCTATTCTAGACAAGTCGTGGGACACTATAAGTATGGATTTTGTTCTGGGATTTCCAAGAACCCAGAGGGGAAATTATTTGATATTTGTGGTGGTTGGATGATTTTCAAAGATGTCACACTTTATACCATTTTAGAAAACCAATGATTATACTCACATAGAGAATTTGTTTTTCAAGGAGATTGTGAGATTGCATAGGTTACCCAGGAGTATAGTCTCAAACAGAGACACAAAATAATGGGACACTTTTGGAGGACTTTGTGGAAGAATTTGGGGAAACATTTTTCTTTTAGTTCAGTGTATTATCCTCAGATAGATCAATAGATTGAGGTAGTTAATAGAAGCCTAGGGAATCTACTAAGAAGTTTGGTAACTGAACATAACATCCAATGGGATCAAATTCTTCCTCAAGAAGAGTTTGCATATAATGAGTCACCAAACAAGAGTACTGGTAAGAGTACATTCCAGATGTTGTACGTAATGCATCCCAAGGGAATTTCAAAATTGTGAGATTTGGGACAAGATGAATTTTGAAGAGAGAGAGTAGAGGATTTCTTGCAAAAATGCAAAGATTACATGACCAAGTCAAAGGAAAACTACAGGATAGCAGCCAAAGATACAAGAATATAATAGATCAAAGAAGAAAATAAGTGAAATTTGAGGTTGGAGAAAAAGTGTTGGCACACCTGAGGAGGGTGTGTCACTTTAATTTTGAGACCTTGTAATTAAATATTCCATGATATCTTCAAGTTAGATCCTTTGTATATTCTCCATGAGATTGTAAATACCTTTAATGCCTATAGGATTGTACATATTTTGAGTGGCAACTCATATATGAATTGTAATTTTTCATTTATTGTAATAATACTAGTGGTAGGATGCTTTTAATTATGATAAGAAAGCACTAGAATAATATAGAGGGAAGTCTAGGGAAGCCCCTTCATGTATAAATAAATTTAATCTATGCCCAAAGGAGGTTGCTGTTATCACTACTAAGAGGCTCCTGGAAGTTGTTGTTATTTTTGTGCTATTGTTGAAGGTTGTTGAAAATCTCTTGTAAACTATTGTTGAAGGAATACAACAGAATATAATTACTTTCAATTCCTGAGATGGTGAATATTGTTTATCTATGAGTAACTAGATAATGCTATGTTTTTTTCCTATTTTTGTTTTGTGTGTAGGCATCCAAATGGTTGGTTGAATCAGTCCTTGAATTAATTTATAAGTTTCAATTGTTTCTTTTCTAAAATATCGGTGCAAGGAGTGAATAGTGCCAATGTAGGGAGTGTGGAGGCTGAAACATATATAGGTTTAGAATCTCAGGAGAGATAGCATAAGTTTGCACAAAGAGAGTGCAAGGAGGGTTCATACACTCAAAACAGTGTAAAATCTCAAGAGGAGGGACATAATGGAAGGAGTGCATGGATTCAACACTTTGTTAAGTTTTGATAAATCTCAAGAGAGACAACGCAAGGGTGTGCAGGTGACTTTCAAAATTCCCAAGATCATGAGAGAAATGCAAAGTGTGCACAAAATTTTGAGTTATTTAGGTAACTAAGCTCAAGGAGGGATAATGAAAGTAGATCCCCAAGCACCTCAGACTTCGCTTCTTCGATAGTTTTAAGTTGTTTGTCAGAAGAGAGCCTCGAAGCCTCGAAGCCCCACAGTAAATCTACACCGTAGTTTAGTGAGAAAGTGTAATTCATTGGATGCCTGAGTAGTTCGGTGATTCTAAACTGAGAGAGAAGTTAGTTGTTGTTTCATGGAGTGGAGGAACTCTCAAATTCTTGAAGACTGGAGTAAATCCTAACCATCAATTATCGGGTAAATGTGGATCATAGATTTTTGAGTTGTTTGGAATTTGACTATTCAGATGATTTTAAGTTGGTATTTTTTTGGCGTCGAAAAGTCCTGAAGCCCTAGAATCCAAAGTAAACATGGATCGTTGATCTGAGGGTAAATTCCAACTGCTAGATCTGTCGATTTCATCCCTTCTCTAGTTTGAAAGTTTTGGTTTCAAAGTGTTGTGGTGATAAATCCTCTGGAGCGTTGAAGTTTTGAAGCACTAGAGTTATGCCTTTCAATTGAAGCTTGAGGTCATGTGAAACTTCACGAGAGAAAGAGAACCCTTGCGAATAGAAAATTTTTGCATCGAGAGAGAAAAAATACCCATGGTAAGTGGGGACCCAAGAGCCACTTGGTCTCCTTTTTAGTTTGATCCTAGACTAGGATATCGTGTGATCCCTTAAGGGGGGTTTGCACCAGTTGTTCCTATGGTTGTGATGGAATTGCTTGAGAACAAGCAATCTTTTGGAAGGGAGGATTTTTCATGTCCCATTTTTTGGATTTCCCTATTCAACAGTGGAAATGACTTTGGTGACTCATAGGTGAAGGAAAAGGAGAAAATAATGGTCATATTTGATTTGGTAAAAAATGAGAGAATGATGGTCAAATTTGATTTGGTCACAAAGGGGAAAATTATAGTCATATTTGATATGATTAAAAAGGATAAAATAATGGTTGTATTTGATTTGGTAAAAAAGGGACAATAATGGTCATATTTGATTTGGTAAAAAACGGGTAAATAATGGTCATATTTGATTCGGTCAAAAAGCAAAAAGATCTAGAAGGTTTTTGGAGAAGTATAAAGGAAGGGTAGAACTTCACCTTCCTCATTATGATTTGATATCTCATTTTTAAAGTTCTCTTAGAGAAATTATTTCGTTAGGGTTTAGAAAAACCCTTCCACCATTACAATTTGGTTTTGGTGGTGCAATATCCACCCTAGCTATACCAGAGGGGAATCCATCCAGGATTTCCATTAGAGTTTATGTTTGGTAGGGGGAATCCATCCAGGATTTATATTGGAGCTTCATCTTGAGGTTCATTTTAAATTTTGGGTTGTAGTGATTTGCTTGGAGAGGTTGTAACACTTGGAAGGTTTGATCTCATCTGTTAACGAGGCCACAAAATCATTCCAGGTTTTTGGTTTGTATTGTGTGTTTTCCAATGATGTATTGCAACTTACATAGTATCCTTTGGATAATGGTATTCATATCTTCATTCATAACAAAATACCACATATTGTCGAGGCTTCTATTTATGGTGTATTTGTATTACATGCAATATGTTTGAAAAAATGTTTATTAGTAGAATACATGCAAACTGTTTGTGCAAATTTGTCAACCAGATTAGAGAATCAAGAACACTTATTTCACATAAGGAAATAATATCCCAACCCATTCTATTTAGGACATTAAAATGTCCAATCGACTGGGAATTGGAGAGCTTATTTCCATAAGAGAAATCATCACAGTTCTCCATGAGAATGATGGGAAACTTGTTAAGTTTATTGTTCAGATTTTATGTAATTTCAAAAGTTATTCCTAAGTGTAATTTTGAAAGGGTTTATTCATAATTCATGTATTCTAGGTATTTTAGAGTATAAATAGAGTTTATATCAAGTCATTTTGATCAATCATTGATCATATGTACAAGAGAGTAGTACACACTTATCTAGGAGGCTATTCTTGGTTCGTGTTTGCATCTCTTTGGTCTTGATTTCATGAAAGATCATTGTATGAAATTGTACATGTTAGAGGAATCTATACTGAGGAAAGTTTTCAGGTTTTTCTCCCCCTTGATGGTTTCCCTAAGGATATATCTTGTTGTTATATGGACATCTATCTTTCAATGGTGATACTTTTTCACATTAAATAATAATAATAATACACACACACACACACACACACACACAATATTATCTCTCTTAAAAACTCAACATGGTATCAGAGTGAGGCCAGGCCTAACTCCCTCATAGGAGGGCCTGGGAAAATAAGAGAGATATCTTGCATTTGGATTAAGTGGGATTGATCTGAAAAGTGAGATAGATGGGAGAAATGAAGGAATCAGTGTCATGACCAGTGGCACATTGTAACGAACCCCCTCGTTACGACAACCATTCTAGTAACAGGTGCAATTTTTTTTTTCTTTTTTTTTTCTTTAAGTGTGTGCGCACATCTAGAAGTAAGAACACACCTAACTGTGCGACGCCTTGGACAACCGATAAGACGCAACCATGATGTTCATCACAAGAAGACTAAGGGCACATGATGAGTAACTGCAAACAATATACGACCATAGGCATAAGGTGCACAACGCAAACATTTAGCGACAAAAGTAAAGCTGACCACCCACCCATCCTACCGTGCAAGGTTAGGACCTCCAAGACACATAATCAACACTCAAGCCCAAGTTCCCATCGATTTTAACCATTTAAGGTCTCAGGGCTGGTGACTGTTCTCAGGAGTATGGATGTGTCTACATCCCACCCGACGCAACAGATCAGGCAACCGACTGACCACAATCAAGTACAACATAAATAAGAAGAACAATTGTGCCCCTTACGGAAGGCACACAACAAGGACTCTGACAACGAACATTAAATTAATGACAAGGCAATGTCTAAGACTCATCTGTGATTGAATACTAGCCAGATTCTCCATATTATCTCACCTTGCCTCCAAAATTAATACCATACTTTACCATGTCCTTACAATATTGCATTTTAAACATCATCAATAGCATTCAATTTAACAAATATTAACAATGCAATTAAACCAGTATTATCATTGCAGTTAACAATATTAACATTGCGCTTAAACGTCATCATTAACATTTCAATTTAAACAAATACTAACATTGC
>CBVK0101714885.1:0-11891 GCA_900067695.1 Picea abies | reverse complement strand
AGCAGTTATGAAGGAAATGAGAAAGTAAAAGATGTCAAACTTCAAACATATAGATTGAAATTTGAACAACTAAAGATGAATGAAGATGAAACAATTAGCAAGTATTTTTTAAGAGTTAAAGAACTTGTAAATGCCATGAAGGGTCTTGGTGAGAAGTTTGACAATTCACTCTTAGTTCAGAAGATTTTAAGATCTCTGTCTGATAAATTTAATCCAAAAGTCTCTACAATAGAAGAATTAAATGATCTCAAAACCCTATCCATTGATCAACCTCTAGGAACTTTAACTGCATATGAAATGAGAATTAGAAAATATAAATCCAGTACTAGAGAAACATCTTTTAAAGAAGACAAGAATACTGATTCAGAATTAGATGATATTGAGGCAAAATTTGTTAGAAGGTTAAAGAAAGGATTAGAAAAATATCAAGGGAAGTTGCCCTTCAAATGCTTTAACTATGGTAAGATAGATCATTTTGCATCTAAGTGTCCCCATCAGAAAAAGGACCAGAACTTTGATGATGAAAATAAGTACAAATACAAGAAATATAATAAGAAGAAAAGTTTGGTCGCAAATAATGACAATTCCTCAAAAGACACCGATAGTGACTCATCCTGTGAAGATAAGGCAAATGAATTCATGCTTATGGACAAAACGAATTATGATAATAAAATCACAGGAAGTGATGATAATCATGAAGAAGATATGGTTGATTTGGAAGGAGAATTGATCAGTGCACTGGAAGAAATTGATAGACTCAGAATTAAGAACATAAAACAAAAACAATTGTTGACACAGTTTGAGAAAGACAGTAAAAAACCTGATGAAGACTTTTCTCTACTAAAAGTCGAATTAGAAGAGGCAAAGAAAATAGAAGACATATTGAAAAAACAATTTTCAGAGAAGAACGTCATGTGTGAAGCCTTAGAAGAAGAGATAGTAAAAATCAGAAAAGAAATGGAGAAGTTTAAAGGATTATATCACCAAAATCTGCCAAGTATTAAAGCCTCAGAAGGATTAACCTCTATTCTAAATCAACAAAGAAATTCAAAATTGAAAGCTAGATTGGGATATGAAGAAGGATCAAGTAGTGATGATCCAAGTAATACAGAATCTATCAAGTTTGTCAAATCCTCAAACATTGACAACAGTTACTCTACAGAACCAAAGAAGGAAAATCATCCACCAAGAAGGAATGAAAGAAAATGCACTAGAACCGAATTTGTAGATCAGAAAGATTATTGGCATGAAAGAAATCGACCTCCTCGAAGAAGATAGATTTTTCCAAGGTACAAAGATTTTTTCTATGATTATTGTTTTTTCTGCTCTAATTTTGGTCACAAAGATATAAAATGTCCTTTAATATTTAGAAATGAAAAATCAATATATTCAATGAATAACTATCTTCCACAACAGAGATTGAGACAGCCAAGCAACAAACAATCACAGACTATAAATCATGTGATGACTAGGAGAAGGACACAGGTGAAACACAACAACAGTTATGAGCATAAAAATCATTATGATCTATTATTCAGTGAACCAGAATGTTACAACTGTCATAATTATGGACATAAAGCTGCAGACTGTTACTTAAGGAAATACAATCCAGACTTGAACCCCACTGCTAAAAATGTCAAGGTTTGGAAGAAGAAAGTAGATGACAAGTGTGGACTAGTATTGTCAGCCCAAAAACAAAAGAATCCCTGGTATATTGAGAGTGGATGTTCCAAACATATGACTGGAGAAAAAAGTAAGTTTCTAACTTTAAGTGAAAAGAAATCAGGGAATGTAACTTTTGGAAATGATGCACTAGGAAAAATAAAAGGTAAAGGAATGGTAATCCTGAGTAATGGCAAAAGAAAAGCTCAAGATGCGTTGTTTGTATATGGTATAAAACATAATCTACTAAGTGTCAGTCAAGTTTGTGACAAAGGATGTGAAGTTGTTTTTACTTCTAAAGAGTGTAAAATAAAGGCTTTGAGTTCAGGACAACTGATTGCAAAAGGGATAAGAACAAAAAATAATGTCTATGTGTTAAAAGAAGAAAAATAAAAATGTCACTTAAGCAAATATGATGAAAGTTGGTTGTTTCATAGGAGACTTGGTCACCAAAATTTTGATCACATAATCAAACTCAGAAACAATGGGGCAGTAAAAGATCTTCCGAAGATATCAAAGCCATATGACTCTGCTTGTAAACCCTGTCAGATAGGAAAACTTACTCGCACTCAGTTCAAATCTAAAAACTTTCCTTCAACAGAAAAACCTCTCCAGTTAGTACATATGGATCTATGTGGAACATCAAGGAAAGAAGGTACAGGAAAAGAAAATTACTTTATGTTGATTATTGATGACTATTCTAGACTAACTTGTGTTGCCTTTTTGAAAGAAAAATATGAAGCATTTGAAAAATTCAAAGTGTTTAAGGCTTTGACTGAGAATCAAACAGGAAAAAGATTAAAAGAAGTAAGGTTTGATAGAGGAGGAGAGTTTAGAACTTCAAAGAGTTTTGTGATAAACATGGGATCAAAAGAGAGTACACAATTCCAAGGACTCCACAACAAAATGGAGTTGTTGAGAGGCAGAATAGGTCAGTACAGCAAATGGAAAGATCAATGATGAATGAAAGGAACATACCTTAGACATATTGGGTGGAAGCAATTCATACAGTTGTTCATATCCTTAACAAAGCTCATCTCAGGCCACATAGTGACAAGACTCCTTATGAACTATGGTTTGGAAGACTTGCTTCAATCAAGCATTTTAAAGACTTCAGGAGTAAATCTTATATCAAGAACAATGGTGAAAATATTGGCAAATATGATGATAGGGTTGATGAAGGTATATTTTTGGGTTATTCTACAAATAATAAAGGGTACAGATGCTACAATAAGAGACTGCATAAACTAGTTGATTGTATAGATATAAAATTTGATGAAGAGATCCCAGTCAGAAATGTAAGCAATGTTGAACCAAGAATAGAAGATAAAGTTGAAGATGAAGATGAACCGGTCCAAGGATCATAAAAGGAAGAATCTGAATCAGATGAAGATACAAATATTTAGACTGACACAAATCAACAGACAGAAGCAAAATCACTTCTCATAATTATTAGAAAGAATAATCCTGAAAATCAGATAATTGGAGATATAAATAAAGGAGTTCAGACAAGAAGGAAATTGATTAAAGACTCAGAACAATTTCAGGTTTCTTTTTTATCTATGACTGAACCTAAAAATTTTGATGAAGCCAACATGCATGATGATTGGATTAGAGCAATGAATGAAGAGCTTGATCAAATTGAAAAGAACAATACTTGGGAGCTTGTCCCTAGACCTGAAGATAAAAAAATAATAGGTTCCAAATGGGTGTTCAAGAATAAAATGAATGAAAAAGGACAAGTTGTTAGAAATAAAGCTAGATTGGTTTGTAAAAGATATGCACAAGTTGAAGGTCAGGACTTTGATGAAACCTTTGCACCAGTGGAAAGATTGGAAGCTATCAGAATGTTTCTTGCCTATTCATGTCATAAAAACTTTAAAGTTTATCAGATGGATGTTAAGTCAACATTTCTTATTGGAGATCTAGAGGAAGAAGTATATATGGAGAAACCTAAATAATTGTCATTGACAGATAATCCTAATTATGTTTGTAAGTTGAAGAAGGCCTTATATGGACTAAAGCAAGCACCACGAGCCTGGTATTATAGACTGAACAAATTTTTACAAGAAAAAGGGTTCAAGAAAGGCACTGTTGACATTAACCTTTACATTAAGTCTGAAGGTGATACATTAAGTCTGAAGGTGATAATTTACTAGTTGTTTTGGTTTATGTAGATGATATTATTTTTGGTTGTACTAATGAATCATCTGTCCAGTGGTTTTCTAACTCTATGCAAACAGAATTTGAAATGTCCATGATGGGAGAACTGACATATTTTCTTGGCTTACAAGTAAAACAAAGTTCTACAGGAATATTTATTTCTCAAGAAAAATATTTGAAAGAGATGTTGAAGAAATTTCAGATGGAAGATTCCTCTCTAGTTAGCACACCTATGGTGGTTGGTTGCAAGATGAGTAAAGATGATGTCTCACCTGATGTTGATCAAAGGACATATTGCTCTATGATAGGCAGTCTTTTATACATCACAACATCCCATCCTGATATAATCCAAGTTGTTGGAATGATAGGTCGTTATCAGTCTTCTCCTAAACAAAGTCATTTGGTAGCTATCAAAAGGATATTCAAATACTTGAAGGGAGCAATGACTTATGGTCTGTGGTATCCTAGAAATCAGAATTTCCAGTTAACTACTTATTCAGATGCAGATTGGGCAAACTGTGTTGATGAGAGAAAAAGAACCAGTGGAGGAGCATTCTTTCTGGGTGACTCATTAGTTGCATGGCTTAGTAAAAAGAAAGGATCCATTTCACTATCCACTACAGAGGCAGAATACATTGTTGTTTCTACTTGCTGCACAAAATTTTTATGAATGATGCAAACTCTTGCAAACTTAAAGGTAACTTACATTGATCCCATTCCAATTCACTGTGATAACACCAGTGCCATTAGTGTCTCCAATAATCTTGTTCTTCATTCCAAGACTAAGCATATTCCAATAAAGTACCATTTTCTCAGAGAACAGGTTACAAACAAAATTGTTCCACTGAATTATATACCTTCTACAGAACAGATTGTAGATATATTTACAAAACCATTAGCAAAAACCCCTTTTGGATATCTTCGTCGAAAGTTAGGGGTTATAATTTCTTGTCCCTAATCTGTTCACCTGGTTAGGGGGAGTACTTATTGAATATCTAGGGTATTTCCACGAAGTTCATAGTTGACAGGGGGAGTATGTTTTGCAAACAATCAGGGGGAGCATGTTTCTTCTTTGACATTGATGTCAAAGGGGGAGAAAAGAGTTCAAGAGGAGAGTCTGGAGACCGAATGCATGTGGGTGCTTGAGTTGACATCAATGCCAAAGGGGGTGAATGTTGGCAAATCTTTAACAAACAATGCATGCTTGTATACTTGTCATCGATGGAAAAGTACAACAATGTAGATGGCATGAGTACATAAAGTATGAAATAGATGGGCATTATGAGAAGACGCTGTAGGGAGGGTTTGTAGGGTTTGGTCATAACAGATTCTATATGTTGTAATGCATCATCTGATTCAATTTTCAAGAGATCATGCTGGAGTTTCAAGCTGGAATGATGTCTCTGGAGGGGAGATGAGTTGTACCAGATACTTGGAAAGGACTTGTTCATGTAGCTAGAGGAGATGAGGGTTTGTTGCACTTTCAATGGCTTAATTGAACAAGTAATGTGGTAGAAGTTGATCAAATTGTATTTCCAGATGAAGCTGTATTTGAAAAGGTCTAGGAAACCCCCGAACTGAGTGTACATTTTTGAAATTCAAGGAGGATGTTCGCAAATTAATTTTATGGATGCAGGTTCCCAATGACCATCAGATCAAGTGTTGATCGGGACTATTAATCTGGACCATTGACTCCATTTCAAGGTTTTGCAACTTGTGTCTTGGAGAGGCAAGAAATATGACAATTGAAATCATGATATGAAAAATCGTGATTTAGTCACAGCCGTCAGATCAAGGTTGATATGGACTGTCGACTCCATTTCATAGTTTCGCGACTCACGACTTGCAGAGGTAAGAAACAAAACAGTTGAAATCACGATTTAATCCCAGCCGTCAATTCAGGATGTGTTTTGGACCATTGATCTAAGCTCAATCTTAGAGCTTCGACTATCACAACATGGAGAGGCAAGAAACATAACCACCAAACTCACGAGATGCGAAATCATGATTCAATCACAGTCATCAGATCAAGGCATGATCTGAACCATTGATCCGACTCCATCTTGGAGCTTCACCTATCACAATTTGGAGAGGAAAGAAACATGACCTCCAAACTTGTGAGATGTGAGATCGCGATAAGATCTGGACCATCAAATCTATGGAGATTTCAATCGATGATCAGATGAAGTTTATAAACTCATGAAGCACCTTTTTGGCATAGCCCATGGTCACCGTCGGTGGTCACAAGAAGGGAAGGAGTCAATTCTGATAAGCTCCATTTCAGGGTTTTCGGGATCACGACTTGGAGAGTCGAGATGCCTCATCTCTAGATTCATGAGATGTGAATTCGCGAAAAACACTTTATGCATAAGCACTTGGTTATGGCCTTGGTCATATTGAGGAAGGAGCTAGCATAGAAAAGATCTGTATCGGAGCTTCAGAGATCGCGACATGAAGTGTCGAGATACTTGGCCACAGGTATTCCAAAATGCCAAAACCCGATTTAAAGGTAATATTAATAACCCCATCCAATGGTGCAAATAAGCTTGAATGTGATCGGAGGGCTATTGTGCTCTCTCACAATTAATTTATTAGTTATGGATTTGTTATCAAAATGGATTTATGATTGACGATCGGTTGGCGTTTTAGTTGCTCGGATGATTGTTTTTCTTTTGTCTAAGGAGATGCGAAGGTGATCCGTCGTGGATGTGTGTATAAAATAAAAATATACAAATTGTGTGTTGTGGTTGTTGTTTTGGATGAAAAATGAATTAAACGATAAGAAAGGGAAAATCACTGAATGCGTAGAGTGAGACTAGGAATATGCGCAGTGTGAGATAAAACTCAGAGAAGAGTAACAGATGATGAAAAGACTTGAAGTAGAGAATAATGAAAGAATGACTTGAAGTAGAGAAGAATGACAGAACAAGTTGAAGCAGAGAAGAATGATAGAACAAGTTGAAGAAGACCATATTTACAGAACAAAGAAGAAGTGGTAAGAATTAATTTATCTGTGTAGTTGTTTTTTTATTTATTTATTAATATTCTAGGGTGGTTGGGAGGTTCTAGGGAGGACTGTTGTCCTCATAGGTTCAAGTGGGAGCTTGAACATAGGGAGTTGTATCTTCCATCTGGTTGATGCCAAAGAAACAAGGGTGGCAGGGTGGTGCAAGGGAGAACAAGTGTTCTCTGTTATACAGGTTGGAGCCTGTGTAACTAGAAGTTGGTGCTTCCATCCTGTTGGCGCTGGAACATTAAGAGAGTTGTTGCTTCCTTCTAGTGGGTGCTAGAGAAACCAGAGAGTTGGTTCTCTCAAACAAGTTGCAGCTCGTAAAACAGAGGTAGCAACCTCACATTGAGTTGGTGCTGAATTAAAGATGATGTACATAACTTAAAAGACTGCTTATCATTTCGAAGAAGAAGAGGTTTTCTCCCTTTATGGGTTTCCTCATAAAAATATGTCTCTCTGTATACCTTATGTGTGACTGATGCTCATTTCTTTTATTTTTCATATGTTGTATAATGTTGATAATCACTTGAAGAAAGATTAAGAATGTATTTATTGTTAAAATTGTTTAAGCATAGTAACAACTGATTCACCCCCCCTCTTAGTTGTCTTAGTAATTTCAACACATGAGAATGTTGTGGGAGGAATTTTTATAATGTGAAATGAGAATTCCTTTGATGACAATATGGTGTGAATTAATATGCTAAAGAGGTTTATGAGAGAGGCCTATACAAGAATATATTTTCGTGACTATTTTATGATACCAACAATGATTCAATACGTGAAACATAATCTTATAGGGGCCATCCAACCTTCTTGTACGTCGTGGGCAGCATTAGTGTTTCATCATTTTGGTATCAGTTTGGTATGATAACCTAAAATGTTTTGAAGGAAAGGGATAAAGAGGAGTTGTCCAACTACCAGATTAATGCTTTGGGAGTCAAACCTTGTTCATGGTTTCCGTTTTCATATGCTTGGAGACAAGTCTTTTTCATAGTTAGCGTTAGTTATGATACACATTGTTCGGCATTGTTAAGTATGTCACTATCACTTGAACCACTGGTGCATGTTTATGTCAAATGATATTCACAAGAAATGCATATGGAAAAGTGTAAGATTAGAATGATTACCTTGGGAAAAAGAAAAGATAATAACTATGGTTACCATGTTTTGGATTACCTGCAATTTTTCATTGGAAGCAATGGCTAGGAAATAGGTGATCGATTGAATGAAAATCCATTGTTTATCCAATTGGGAATGCAAAGAGAATCCTCTCGAATGGAAAGAACAATGATTCAGGTATCTAAGTTTGTGAAGGAAAATTTGGAAACATGCAAGGGGAAACATTGGAAAAGAGGTAATGTTATTGCTGCGTAGAGAGGTGTCTATCAAATTTGGTGTTGCAATTATAGAAGACGTGAGGAATGAGTGATGCACATGGTGTTCTATTGTGAATACTCTTTGCATTAATATGTTGATTGGGATACAGTTGTGCATGCTTGATATTCATAATAGAATCATGGTTTGTAGAGGAGGCAACTAGTCAAGAGGGTCGGGGTATGGATTTTGCATCAGTCATAGAGGGAGCAACTAGTGAGGCAGACTAGACAATAGTGTTTGTTTTCAATGATAGAGGCAGTTGGCCTTTGAGTTTGACAAGAAGGATATCAGTCTCATACATTTATATTTGGGATTAGAAGTATAACATATGAGATCTTCTTTCGTCAGTGAAAATATGATGTGGAGATCTTAAAGAGGTTTGGGGTGTTGGATCATAAACCGATGGCTACACCGATGACATCAAATATGAATTTGTTGGATGATACAACTTCAGAGGTTGTGGATGCTACATTATATACGAATATTATTGGATCATTGATGCATTTGATCAATACACGATGAGATATATGTTTTGTTGTGAACACCTTGAGTCAATACATGGTTGACCCCAAATGTGTTCGCCTGATTGTAGTAAAACACGTGATGAGGTACCTTAAAGGTACATTGGATTATGGGATCAAGTATGTTGTAGACAATGAGATCAGTCTACTTGGATATTCAGATTCTGATCGGGCGGGTAGTGTTGCAAAGCAAAAAATTGCATTTGGATGTTGCTTCAGTTTCAGATCTAGTATGATTTCATGGATCGGTAAGAAGAAGTCATGGACATCACTTAGTACGACTGAGGCAGAGTATGTGGCAACATGTGAAACAATTTGTGAAGCAGTGTGGATTCATAAATTGTTGACTCAATTATTCGATGTTGCGATGGAGGCGACTTGTATCTTGTGCAACATCTAGAGTTGTATAAAGTTGTCAGAGAACCCGTTTCATGATAGGTTTAAGAATATCAAAATCATATATCACTGTATCAGGGATATGGTTCATAAGGGAGGAGTGAGGCTCCAATACATGCCTATCGATGACGAGGTTGTGCATGTGCTAACAAATCCATTTTCAAGGACAAAGTTCAAGTACTTGAGGGACAAGCTCGGCGTAGTCCCTCTTCAGAGGGAGTGATGGATTCAGATGTTATCACAGGGTATTGGATGTCATGATGAGATGTTGTAGCTATTAGAGAGCTACCCACTGGCCATGGATGCATGCTGAAGAGATGAGGTACAAATGTTATCACAGGGTATTGAATGTCATGCATAATATATCTAACGTTTCTGCGGGAAACTGGATAGTCTCATGATGATATGTTGTAGCTATTGGAGAGATACCCATCAACCCTAGATGCATGTTGTGAAGTCGGTATGTATTGGTTGTGATGTATAGATTCATGTGTCCGAAATTCAATGGTCATGAGCTTGTGTGGACGGTGACAGTGTTAGAGTTTTTGTTGGATAGAATACCTTCCTCATTAAGAGGGAGTGTTGAGATTTTATCTAATTTCTAAAGTTATTCCTAAGTGTAATTGTGAAAGGGTTTATTCATAAGTCATGTCTTTTAGGTCTTTTAGAGTATAAATAGAGGTTATATCGAGTCTTTTTTATCACTCATTGAACATAAGTACAAGAGAGTAGTACACACTTATCTAGTAGGTTATTCTTGGTTCATGTCTCGGTCTCTTTGGTCTTGATTTTGTGAAAGAGCATTGTATGACATTGTACATGTTGGAGGAATCTATACTGAGGATTTCTTCTCCTTGAGGGTTTCCATGAGGATATATCTTGTTGTTCTATGGATATCTATCTTTGAGTGGTGACCCTTTTGCATATTAAATTGTGTGTGTGTGTGTGTGTGTGTGTGTAGTATCATCTCTCTTGAAAAATCAACACTTATTAGGAATTTAAAGGAGCCTCTTGTCTTCAGTTGCATCTCTCATATTGACTACTTGGCTCTGCTTCTTGTTTGTATGACCTCTATTTTCTAGTCTTTCACTCGTCCTTGTTTGTCCTCCCTTCTAATGGAACATCATGGACGTAAGCCCCACTCTTCGGGTGCTAGTACTTCCCCCATCTCAAGCAATAAAGGTATCACTAGAAGATGTCGAATACGATAAAATCCATGTGCCTAAGGATGCCAAAATAGCCATGTCGGCCCTTGAAGATGAGGTTCTCATAGTCTGTGAATTAAAGGAAGAACCAGAGGTCGATTTTCAAGTGGGAAGGGTGATCCCATATCTGAGATGCACCAGGACCCAAAACTCAAAGTTATTCCATACCCTTGAACTTTATTGGCATGTCAAGACGATGGTTGCTCTCATCATGTTGCCTAAAGATGAAGACTTTTGTCAGCTCAAAGATCCAATGGAGATGCTAGAGATGCATATGTTAGAACTTAAAACTCTTTTAGAGCATAAATGTAATCTTAAGCCAAGCTATTACAAGTTATAGACTAAAATTAAAGAAAGTAAAAATTGTATAATGTACAAACATAAACATATGAGATAAAATCTAAACATTAAAGTCGATGAAGCTATTTTCTCAAAAAAATTTCATTATAACCTTTCTCTACTGATAAACCAACCACTATAACCCTCTAAACCAACCACTATAACCCTCCTCCGTCTGTAAACGACTTACTATAACCCTCCTTTACCTACTATAATTTATAACATGTAAATAAAATGACTATACGTGAAATCTAAGGTTAATTTTTTTTTAAACTGTCACCATTAACGTAACGTGCCATTGTTAAGTCTACCTATCAAATACTTCTTTAAACTCAAAAAATTCAAATTCCATAAACTCAAAAACGTCAAATTCCATGGGTGACTCCATCAAACACTTTATCAATTTGTTATTACACTTTTCAATTTTTATCATTTCTTATATATTTTTATTATAAAAAAGTTTGCTCATATATAGTAATTCCATTTTAAACCAATACTATATATAGTTTCAGAAAGATCCCAAATAAATAATAAACAAAAATCAATGACAGACACTGAAGATAACGAAATAAAGTTTTGCTAAATTATGTAGCGAGGATATAACGGTTTAAAAATATATTAACATACAGAATTTTAATAATATTTTAAAGGAACGAGATAGATCCGTGCTTTGGTAAGCCAAATAGTGGCTATCGATGCCATTATATGCTGCATTTAAATGGTTATAAAGCCGAGTAGTACTGCTGATGGGTGACTTTCTGGACAGTTGACAGTCCCATATTTTCAGTGATGCCATTTTACTTTTATAATGCATTCTATCTTTTTTCTTTCTTCTCAGGTTGAATATGTCACCAACCTTTCATTTCCAATATTTTAGGGTTTACGTTTCCAAAACATTGTTGACGATACGCGTCAAAGGAATATACGCATAACTATACTCGTCAAAGGAATATACAATAAAGTTATATCCAAGAAAAGGTCATGGCTACTGATTCTGATTCGGCTCCTGAAAAGTTCTTACTCCTCTCCTTTTTCTGGTGGGAAGAAGACAATCACTCTCCTTTTTCTGCTGGGAAGAAGACAATCGCTATGTTTGTGTTTAAAGTTTGATTCAATATATTTTTTCATTGTACATACTTCATTTGTTAGTGGGAAAAAATTACTTAGAGTAGGGGGAATAATTAGGTGTAAAAACATATATTTTAAAAATATTATATA
>CBVK0101714763.1:0-17914 GCA_900067695.1 Picea abies | reverse complement strand
GTGTTATTCTTCCTATCTCTGTGTTTATTGTATTCAGTCTGTTAATCAGTTTGTTTGGCCCCTAAATCCAGATCAAAAAACTTGATAATATCTCATGCTACATCATCTCTCTTTTCTTCCACCATGGGAGTTCACTTGGGCCAGCGAGAGTGGTCTTCCTTAATAGAAACTAGCTAAAGACCCAACTCTCTATACCCTAACCTCATCAGGGACATGCATCGAGAAACAACAAAGATCAGATTGTTTTGATACCACTGATCTAGATTGTATAGAGAATGAAATCAAAGGTAGGAATATGAATGGAAATGCATAAAGAGAAATATTATAGAGATCAAAATAATATAATGAAACCCAAATTCTATTAATGAATGAAATAGGAAAAGACTGTAAACTACAAAGCAATACAAAATAACTAGAATGGTGGTATCTTATCTTTTAAGAGAGAGGTGTCAGCTACACTCATTTGCAAGAATACCTTACAAGTGGCCGAAAATGAACTTTTAACATAAAGTACTAAACCATAAGACAGAAAAACCTTAAATATCCAATCCCTAACCCTAAGATATGAAGTGCCAAAAGGATTTTTCGCCCCGAGATTGTTGTAAGTTGATACATCAACTTGTAGAGGGTGAAACTTTTGCATACAATCTCCATTTGGGTCGCACAATAACTCATTGGAAAGATCTAATGAAGAAGTACAATTTTAGTTAGGTTTGGGTAGGTCATGGACACCATAATCCCCTGAACAGTAAAAACACATCATTTAAGTCCTCAAAACTTCCCTGGAAGTTTAGGACCTAAAAAACAGTAGATAAAAAAACTACCAAGATGGAGAACCATGTTGAGTTAGTGGAAGAGGTGGGTGACCATCAATGTCCACCTAGATTAGTTTCTATTAGTGACCATCGAGGTGATCATGTGATGTAGGTTCCAAAATTCATTGAAGGCTAGGGCCTTACCCCTAGCCTCTGGACCTATTTATTGGCATTTCATTTTATATGGGTGCCCGAGGACCTTTCATTCGTATAAGTACCCTCCAAGATTTTATCATTGAGATCTTCCAAGTCTTGCATTGTGCTCCATTTATCCAACCCATTTTCTCTAATCCCCTTTTTCTTCATCAAGTTTATTTTTCTTAGGTTTCCTCAAGTTACACTTGAAAGATGAAACCCTAATTGTAAAGATTGACCATATTTACCTTTATGTTTCCCCAATGACTATAATTCGAAATCCTTTCATTTGGATCTATGTTATTCCTCACCATAGGGGTTTTAATTCTTGAGAAATATTTGTTATGGACCTGAATATATTTTTTTGGTGGCTTCCTTCCTTTGTTATGTCTTCCACTGCCTAAACTTTTCCCACCAAGGATTTCATGATTTGCTTCATGATCAATTTGCCACGGTGACAATTTATTGGTTATCCCTTCCAATGACTTTTTCTCTATTTAACATTGGTTAGGTTTTTCTCATTACAAAAATACATATCTTTACAACACTTCAATTCTTAATGAAATTCCCAAACTTATTCTTTCTCTTCCTTATTCATCATATGATGCCATCTAGATTTCCTTCACCGGGGAATTCATGTCCTATTTATCCTTTCATTTTTGTGGTGCAACTATCCCATTTTCTTTATCCCTTTGTTATTATGATTTTCCCTCAAGATTTTCCTCCCAAGGTTTTACAATTCTTTGCATGTTATCATTTCCTTGGTAGTGATTCCTTGATTCATCATTGATTAGTAAAGAGATATCCTTTTCTTAATTGTTCCATCATGGTTCACTTGGATTTTTTCCTTTCATTTTCTTGACATGTAGCTATTTCCTTTGCATGGTGAATGCTTGGTGTTTGTCCTTCTCCTTTTGCTCAACTAATTTGTTATGACCCAAAGGGGGAATATATAGGGTTAAACGTATATGATATGACCCCAAGGGGGGGGGCATATATGGGGCTAAATGTACATGTAATGTGTAAATATATATGTAATAAGGTTGGCCTAATGGTAAATGGGCCTCATGTGCAAGTGTGAATAGGTATATATAGAGGTCATGTATTTATTATTGGAGACATGTGAATTGTGATGTATGAAGGTATTTGGTTATTTGGAGGGGGTTCCCCTATTCTTTAATTATTTATTGTGTAAATTATGTATCTTGGAGTGTGGATCCACACTCACATTCTATACATGGTGTGTACTTTTTTTCTGTTATGATATCTTCAACATTTGGTATCAGAGCATTGATCCTATGGTTTTTCTTCCTCAAGAAAGTCATTTTGGCTATTTCTCTATAATGTTTTCTTGGATCCACTTCAGAAGAAGAAACTTGGAATTTGTTTAGAATACATATCATAGTACATGTGGTACAAATTGAATCTTTTGGTTCATTGTACTTTTTGATATAAACTCTGTGGAATATAGGGTTTTTCACTAGTCATATAACTAGTGTCAAATAGGTGTTTCAGGTAAAACAGTCATAACTTCTTCATATAAGATCCAAATTCCATGAGACCAATTGCATTGTAAATATTACAGGGCTGTATTTTTGTGCAAGTTTCAGAATCACATATCAAATATTGAGCACGTTGCATGCTTCATAATCACATATCAAATATTGAGTATGTTTCATGCTGTACAATTTAGATCTCCTAGAAAATCCTAAAATCAACAAGGTTTGGGAAAGTTACTCTAACTTTCACTTGGCGCATCCAATTTCATCCAGACCCATGGTATTGCAGAGAATATATTTCAGACTACTACATGTCGAAACTATAGACTCGTAGGGGATGAAATTTCATAAATACATAAGAAGGAAGGTCAGCTAGTAGGACAAACTCCAAATTAGGGTTTCAAAGGTATGTTTACTTAAAACTATCATAAATTTTGATTGGGATGTTCGATTGAGATGATTCAAAAGACATTGGAAATATAAACTATAGAATATTGTATTGGAGTAAGTATTATAACTATTTGAGATCATTATTCCTAATATATTGAGGTTGTAAGTTGAGGTTTGGGTTAGACCTCAATTAATAATCAATGACATTACCTAAATTTAGTGGAGGTGAAGATAAAGATAAAATCATTTATGGGGAATGGCTTAGAATGATAAGGAAAATTTGCAAGACTCCTTCTAGGGTAGATACCAAATATAATGATCCAAATGTTGAAGATATCATAACAAAATGAAACTACACACCATGTACATAATGTGAGTGTGGATCACAACTCCAAGATAGATAAATTACACAATAGCTCCTTAAAGAATAGGGGAACCCCCTCCAAATAACCAAATAACTTCATACATCACAATTCACATGTCTCCAATAATGAATACATGACCTCTATATATATATCTATTCACACTTGTGCATGAGGCCCCTTTACCATTAGGATGACCTTATTTCATATTTGTTTACACATTACATGTACATTTGGGCCCATATATGCTCCCCCTTGGGGTCATATAATATACATTTATCCCCATATATGCTCCCCTTGGGTCATAACAAAATTTTATTTTGATACATTTCCAATGGTATATGGCACTCCCTCTAACTCCTTAGGAATAAGGAGATATGAATTTTTCTCCCATACAACTCATTCGGAAATTTCATGTCGGTTCAGTCAGTCTTTACAGGTCGGTCCTAAAAGTGAGCATATAAACACTATAAATACAAGATATATGTGCACATTTGAAGAGCATAAAAGAAATCATATTGTGTATAAGAAATATAAGGTGTGCAAGAGAATATTGAGAGTATTCTTGGGGTCTAAAGGTGTGCAAGAGGAGTTTTCTTGGATTTTTAAGGGTGCACTATGAAGGACTCAGGTCTATGATGCTACAATGAGTGTTGTTTTGAGATTGTGATGTTGTAGTCTAGAATTATATTTTGGGAATGATGATATGAGGTTCACTAGGCCATGAAGGCTATTTCTAACTAGGTTTTGAATCTATGTATGGGATATGAAGCAACGAGAGGCACCTGATCATGAAAGTTAAGAGTATGATGATGCTCTGAAATACATGAAGTATGAAGCATGAAAGTGAAGTAAAAAGTACTATGTGTATGAATATCTTATATTTTTACCTATACAGGTCTTATTGAGTTGGTGCTCAACTAACAAGATTGGTGTCTCTAGTAGGTTGGTGACTACACAATATCTTACTAAGTTTGTGCTCAGCTAAGGAGAATGGTGTCTCTAGTAGGTTGGTGCCTAAAATATTTGTAATAGTAGGTTGGTTCCTATAGGAATTTATAAAGATAATTTTTTGTGGTTTTCTCCCGCAAGGGTTTCCAAGTTAAGCTATATGTACCGTGATTTGAGTTTACATGCATTTAGTGTTTTAAAGTTAATGAATGATTGATGAATTCTCAATCAAAGTAAAAGTATCTTATATTGATTCACCCCACCCAACCCCCCTCTCAATATAAGAATAAGTTAAACAATTGGTATTAGAGTGGGTTCCTTCAAAAAAAAATTTAACCACTGGAAGTCAGATCTCAAGCACATATAGATTGTGAGGAAGGTCTCCCTACAAACATATCTCCTTTGTTTAATGGAACAAACTATGCATCATGGAGTATAATAATGAAGACATGTTTGATGGAGTCAAGTGAAAACAATACAAAAGAAATAGATGTCATCATGAGTGGCCTATTATATTATGAGGTTGTCAAGGTAATTTAGTGTACATAAACCAAACATATTTGGGACAAGCTACAAAACATTCACGAAGAGAGATCTGGTGAATTTTTCCACTGTGAATCAGAGACAAAATAAACACAATTTGTTAGAAAGATAAAAGGAGGACCTAGAAAATACAAAGGTAAACTACCCTTCAAATTATTTAATTATGGTAGAATAGTACATTTTGTTGCTAAGTGTCCATATGTAGAAAGGGAAGATAATGATTGTGAAGAAAAAAACTCTACATAACCATGGAAACAAAGTTTGTTGATGAAGAAAATGAAGATAATCATAAAGAAAAGATAGATTCAGAAGAAGAACTAGTTAATTCCTTAGAAAAAATAGTTAGGCTTAGGAAAAAGAATATAAAGAAGGAGCAATTGAAAAAACATGAAAGAAGGATCATGATTTTGAAGAAACATAGAAGATATTTATCAACCTCAAGATTCAGCTAGAAGAAGAAAAAGGAATAGAAGAAGTAGTGAAAAGTTAGCTCAAAGAAAAGGAAGAAACATGTGAGACATTTTAGTTTGAAGTTGTCTCATTAAAGGAGGAATTGAATAATTTAAATGCTTA
The DNA here is from genome assembly GCA_900067695.1 of Picea abies. Lineage (NCBI taxonomy): Eukaryota > Viridiplantae > Streptophyta > Pinopsida > Pinales > Pinaceae > Picea > Picea abies. The sequence goes on along the minus strand of CBVK0101714763.1, from coordinate 12,646 downwards.
GTTGAAGTTTGAAAAGAGAACTAAAACTTTAAATGAGATCCTCAGTTTCCAAAGGTCACCATTCATCAAGATTAGTCTTGGCTATGATGAGAATCATAATACTACTAAAGAAAATCCTAATAGAAATCATAACATTCTCAAAGAATCCATTAATAATGAAAGCAAAAATAGGAAAGGAAATGATGATCAACAAAAACTTGATTATTCTCACAATAACAACAAGAATGAGTTCATAAGAGTTGTTCCACCAAGAAGGTATTTCACAATCCAATATCAAAATCTCTTCCTTGGATATTGTTTTTCTTGCAATAATTTTGGTCATAAAGAAATAGATTATAGAGTTTATACAATAAGTGGCCATGTGAGAAATAGAAATAGAGATCCTTACAATACCTCAAAGGATGATTATGTGAGGAAAAAAACTAGAAGTTCTGATGGGTTCGCTAATAGAAAATACAATCCATTTTCTCCTCTAATTGATTACAATTTTGAATTGTATAAGTGCAATAACTATGGTCACATAGCACATGACTATAGAAGTAGCATAATAAAGTATCCTAAACAAAACAAGGAATAATATTCTCTTACCAAGGATATAGAATAATACACAAACGTGTGGAAAAGGAAGCAAGAAGAACCGGAGAAGGAAGAATTTGGACTTGCAATGTATGCTCAAGACAAAGGAAGAAAATAGTACATTTATAGTGGATGTTCAAAACACGTGACATGGGATCAGAACAAATTTCTCATCCTAAAGGAATAAAAAGGAGGCAGTGTAACCTTTGGAGATAATGCTTTGGAAAGGATAGTTGGAAAAGGTATCATTAGTCTTACTAATGGAAAGACTAAAACACATAATGTCTTGTATATTGAATGGTTAAAACACAAGATTTTAAATGTCATTAAAATGTGTGATCAAGGTTACAAAATCATATTTTATTTGAAGGATGTGGGATAAGGAAAGCGGGTTCAGGAAGATTAGTGACAAATGCAAATAAAACCCTAAGAAATGTATGCATTCTCGATGAAGTCAAAGAAGAAAAATGTTTTATAGGAGTGATATCACTCTCATATCATCAATAAATGGAAACACAAGCTCAAGGGGATAATCCCTTTTCCATTGATTTCAAAGGGGGAGAATTTGTAGACAATGGAATAATTGTAGACACAAGGAGAATTGAATATAGGGGGAGTATCATAATTGACTAAGGGTTGACATAAATGACAAAGGGGGAGCTTGTTGGAAATATTGTTTTCATTTATGTCAAAGACAGGTGGATACTAAAAATGTCCAAGATAAATATTGCAAGATGGATATTGTTGGAAATAGTTTTTTTGGATTTTTGATGCTCGATTTGTATACCCTGTATTTGAATGCATTTTTACTCTTAATACCTAGCTCAAATGGGAGAATAATTTATATGCTCAAAATCTTATTTTAATACCTTTCCACTGGTATATGTAACTCCCTCTAACTCCTTATAAATAAGGATATATGAATTTTTCTGTCAGACAACCTAGCCAGAAAGTCCAGGTCGACCCTAAAAGTGAGCATAGAAACACTATAAATACAAGATAGATGTGTGTATTTGAAGAGAATCCAAGAAAGAATATCAAGTCTTAGGTGTGGAAAAGAGATATGATGTGTGCAAGAGAATATGGAGAGTATTATAGGGGTCTAAAGGTGTGCAAGAGGAGTTTTCTTGGATTTTTAAGGGTGCGCTATGAAGGACTGAGGTCTATGATGCTACAAAGTGCATTTTTTTTAGATTGTGATGCCACAGTCTAGAATTGTATTCCGAGAATGATTATATGAGGTTGAATAGGGAATGAAGGATAAATCTGACTAAGGTTTGAATCTATGTATAGGGTATGAAGCAAAGAGAGGCGTTGGAACATGAAAGTTAAGAGTATGATGATGCTATGAAATACATGAAGTATGAATCATGTAGGTGAATTCAAAAGTAATTTATGTATGAAGATCTTATAGTGGTACCTATATAGGTCTTACTGAATTGGTTCTTGGCCAAGGAGATTGGTGTCTCTTGTAGGTTGGTCCCTATATAACATCTTGTTGAGTTGGTGCTCAACTAAGGATATTGGTGTCTCTAGTAGGTTGGTGACTACAATATTTGTAACAATAGGTTGGTTCCTACAAACATTTATAAAGATAATTGTTTGTGGTTTTCTCTCACAAGGGTTTCCAAGTTAATCTCAATGTACCATGATTTGATTTTACATGCATTTATTATTTTAAAATTAATGAATGATTGATGAATGTCCAATTAAAGTAAAAAGTATCTTATGTTGATTCACTCCCCACCCTCAGTCTAAGAATAAGTTCAACAACTATGGTTAAATAAAAGGAAATATGTATGTAGAAATGTAGACAGGTTGGGGTTCCTATTCATGTAGGTGTAAATTTATTTGCATATCAATGTTCCAAGACACGGGAAGAGGAAGAGGACATGTCTCATGTTTCATATCCTAGTGTAGTTGATAGTTTGATGTATGCAATGGTTTATACTAGACTGAACATTGCACATGCAGTGGGAGTTTTGAGCAGGCATACGTCAAAACCAAGGATCGTTGGACAACAATAAAGAGGGTTTTTATGTATTTTTGTGGCACTATTATGTAATGTCCCCATTTTTGGATTCCCCTAATTTGTAGTTAGAGGCAACCTTATGAGCTTATGTGAGCGTGACTAGATGGGTAAAATGAGGTTAATAATTAGCTTGAGTGATTTGGAGGGATTCTATGGGGCCTAGACTAGTCCATTCACCATATTTCATCATTAATATCATTTCTGTACAGTTCACTCTTGGTTTTGTGGCATTCCGATGATTTCTATAATTTTGGGTTATTATTGAGCATACTTTAATTAAATACACTAAAGGTATTATATGAATCATATTTTTTGAGGGGATACCTTCATGTAATAGCTTGTTGGAACTGGGACAAAAATATCTAGAGGCTGGGATGATGAAAAAGGGACTCTGACATTCGGGAATGTATTAAAATACAATTAATCACTTTCCAACTTTAAGAATGGTTAATTAAGAAGGGGTGTTTTAAGTTATTTTAAGCTTATAAAGTCACTTTAATTTATTAAAAGGATATAAGGGTCCAAAAAGGGTCAACAAAGAGTTAAAAGGAGAAAGAGGGTATCATTTATCTCATTACGCATATGTTATTTTTTCTAAAATTAAATTGAGAGAGATATTTGTGTCTTTGTCTCTTTGGGAAGAAAACCCTAGAGAGATTGGAAGATTGATTTCGGTGGTGAAACTATCCATCCTAGCTGGTCATTGAGAGGATATCATCCAAATCTTCTAGTTGTGCTTCATTTGGTACAATGTTGTTTTTACTTTGGCTGAGATTTCTCTTGACAATAGTTGAGTTCTTCCTTGAAAATGAGTTGATTTGTTTATGGTAGAGTATTGTTTGTATTGGGTGAAGTTCTTTTGGGAAGGTTGAGTTACTAATATGTCAGCCATTCATTCTATGCGATAATTGTTTTTATAGATTAGGGGTGGGTTTTTAAGAGGAATGACGAGTTAATGGTTGAGAGGGGCCAATTTTTTATAGAGGGTTGTGAGTTCCTCTTGATGGACCCACTTCTATGAGCCGGGGCACATTTTCTTGATTGGGAGGCCAAGTTTATCATCCTCCAAGGTTTCATTTGGAAGCAAGCCTGAGTTTTATTATGATAAGGTTGTTTCTCACTTAAGGAGATACCATATTTCCTTGTTGGAGTTTATTTTATCCTATAGGTTGAGATCTATAGAAAAAAGGTGAACTGCCTTTGTCGTTATTATTATTTGGAGTAATAGAAACAAAATTGGAAGGCCAATATTTGGCATTCTTTTTCTCCCAGCCCATAAGGGATAATCAACCGTGTATGCATCAAATAAATCTATGAGTTTTACTCATGTCATTGCTAAGATAAACACTAGTATTTAATAAATATATTACTGATGTGTTGTTTATGTTTCATCAGTTGTGAGTGTGTTTCTTTAAGATCTTGTTGTTATACATTGTTTTTTATATAATAAAGGAGTTGTTGGCATACTAAAACCATATGCAAAACCCTACATAACACTTAGAAAACTCAATTCAAATACAACAACAGTAAACTAGGTAATTTAGCAGATAAATACACCTAAGACTAAGTGTTTGATGAAAGTCTACACTCATCAAACACACATTTTTTGCTATAGTAGTGACAATAGTGGTTGGGAACACCACATTGGTATCAGAGCTAGTTTTCCTACCATCCTGAGGGGAAAATTAGTAAGAATTTATTTCATATTGTGTAAACACGGAGAATTTTCATATTGTTTTAGTTAAGTGACCAGTAATGCAGTGGCTTAAGAAGTTGGGGAAAAATATGAAACATAGAAGACAACTAGAAACACTTGAATACATGCCTTATTACTAGGAGTATCTAGAATTGGGTGAAGAGATCTATGAAACTTTTTGATTTCAAGTATATTACACCCTCAAGTATGGAAGTTGGCCCATGGATTTGGACGAGGAGTCCTTGAAAAGCACATGGAATAAATGGATGAGAGGTGAGGAGGATGAACATGTGGACTTGTTGAAGGTGTAAGCACATATCAATGCGGAGGAGGCTGGAGCATACAACTAGCTATGATGAGGATGTGTGAATAGAGGAATACCAAGTAGTGGTCTATGATGAGGCCGTCAACATCAATATGTTGGTGGGATTTGTCACTAGTACCAATGATGAGGGGGAAACATCTTGTCCCACTTATTATGACTTCAAAGGACCATGACACCAACACCCATGTTGGACATATTGATGGAACCTATGTTGAGGATGTTTATGATGATGAGGGTGTGTTAGCACCTAACTATGATTATAATTCAACACCATACCCTGTTTATGATTCCTATGATGATGAGGACATGATGGTACATACATATGATGGAGGATGGGTGTTTGAGAAACCATCATAGTACATGGATCCTTCTATATAAGATCCATTCATGGAGGAGACTGGAGTAGGATATAAACTTGGAGGTGAAAACCAACAAAAAACCTTGTGTGAGGATGATGTCACACATGAGTCCCATCGTAGCATGGCATCACCTATTGCATTGGGTGATGTTGATGAGGGGAACATTCTTACAGATGATATATTAGACCATTTGGATGTGGTTGGACAAAGGATCCTAGAGAGGTGTGATTTGGAGGATCGTCTATTGGTGACCAAGGATTAGATCACACAGGTGTTTATCAGGATTAATGGAGCTCATTGATTTGTCGAGGATATTATGTGGAGATATCATATGGAGGAGAGACATAATGGAGTCACTATTTCCCATTTGCACCTCATCAATGATGCACTAGAGTAGCAAAAGTCATACTACTTGCAACTATTTATGGACATGGACCTTCTTCTCAAGTTTGACGAGAAAAAAGAAAGAGAGGTTGAGGAGCTACATTATCAGTTGAGTGTGGCACTCTCTTCACCAATTACAATAGGGAATCCATCATATTTGGTAGTTGTGACATAGGAGGGCATGAGTGTCACACATGATGTGAGGGAGGAACCTTTTATGATGAGTCTAGATGAGGAGAATTCTGAGTTGCAGGTACTCAAGGAGATTTGTTATTGTACTTTGATTTGGCATTGTGGAGGTCAGGAGCCCTTTTGTTTGGAGAGTGTATTAGAGGCTTAGATTTTAGATACGAAGGCGATGGTTTAGAACCTCCCTTATGGACCAACCCATGAGGAAGCATATGCATCCATGGATCGAGTAGACAAGTACATGATGGACATGGACACACTTAGGGGTATAGGTTTAGTCATCATCAATAGAGTGTTTGATTCAATAATAGATACAAGGCACTGGATGGTACAGGGTGGCATAGGAGTATGTCATAGTATACCGGATTATACATTGCCACATGGTGGTGAAAAACATAGTTTTGTAATGTTTACTCCAGGGAGACCTCTTGATAGAGTCATTGAGTATACCATTGGGTTGAGGTTACCCAGGATTGATGAGTGGATGGGTGAGCCTTAGCGAGTAGTGTATCCCTCAATGATTGATTTTCATCTAGGATATCATCAGTCTTGGGCCAAGGAGCAGGGTACTCATAGTTCTATTCTCAGGTATCATCATGAGTTCTTGGTCATGCCCTTGGGGTTGACCAATGCACTAGTCACCTTCCAGTCCTTCATGCAGTGGTAGAGGCACTTGTTGTTGTTATTTGATGCCCTCATTGTATATAGGAGGACATGAGAGGATTACTGGAGCCAGTGGGATGAGATAGGGGGCATTGTGGCTGTGACAGAGTTCATCCATTTGGACTTTGTGATCGGGGTGTTGAGTACACAGGATGAGATCTAGACTTATTTGGATCGGTTCATAGAGATTGTAGCTGGCGGAGTAGTGGATGGCATTATCTGCTACAGAGATTGCACATCAGGGATTTGGCTCATTTGGACTACGATGGTTATTGGTGGGGCACAACAACAGTTAGAGGGCATTTGGAGTGGTGGACTTCCAATGTGGAGGTGGGATCCTGGAATTCATCTGGGTGATATATTGTCTCAGATGAGGTTGATGACTGACATAGTTAAGGCAGTGATTGGTCTGCATCATTGTGGGAATGTTGTGAGAGGAGTTGTGGAGTTTTGTTGTCCCCTCACGATACCTAGGATCGAGGATAGTCATGGATTGTCAGGCTTCGATTTCACTGAAATGCCTTGGCGAGCCATGATCCAGGATAGTGAGTTCAGTCCTTTCAGGGATTTCAACTTGGGGGTCCAGGAGAGGAGAACACAGTCTAAGCATGGTGCTCAAGCCATTATTATGAGAGTGGTGCAACATCAGCATGGTGGGTCTTTTTTGAGATTAGCTTGGGACCCTGGGATTACATTGTTTAGCAGTTCAACGATTGATACAAAGGAGAGTAGGTTCTACTTTTAGGAATTTAGTACTGGAGTGCATGGAATTGGTTTTCTGGAGGAGCAATTCTCTGAGGAGTTGACCGAGTTTTTGCAGTATCTGACTCTCTACTTACCGATAGTATTCAGGAGGTCGCTTGTGCTAGTACCTTGCAGGACAACGCTTTGAGCAGAGGGTGCTTCACTTCTTCTAGATTGGTTTGGGACCCAAGGATCACTCTTAGTTTCAATTTGGTGCAACTTGTTGATCGTATGGTTGAGGTGGCATTGCTTGAGGACAAGCAATCTTTGGGAAGGGAGGACTGTAATGTCCCCATTTTTTAATTCTCTTATTATGCGGCTAGAGTTACTTCAGGAGGCTTGAGTCATCTAGGTCATAGGGGTGAGACTAGGTCATCAATGATCCCAGAAGGTTTGGAGGTGTTTTATGGGGCCTAGCTTAGTTTATATACCATTATTCATCATCAAGATCATTTATGCACAACTTGTTCTTGGTTCTGTTGCATTCCGACAATTCTTGTAAAACGAGGTTACTATTGGGCATACTTTAATTAACTACACTAAAGGTACTATTTGGAGCTTGTTTCTTGGAAAAATACCTTAGTGTAATAGATTGTTGGAATCGGGGCGAAAATATCTACAGGATGGGATGATGAAAAGTGACTTTCAGTGGTCGAAGAAGTCATAAAGGTGAATTAATCACTTTTTGGAGTAAAAAGGTTCATTAAATTAATAAAGTGATTTTATGAGAAAATATTAAAGATGAATTAAAAGTCACTTGAGGGGAAAAATGTGAAAGGGGGTATAAAAGAGAGAGATAGGGGCTCATATTCTCCCATTATGTTGATGATCATTTTACCTATTGGTTTGGAGAACTCTAGGAGGCTTTGGGATTTGGAGGAAACCATTGTTTGAATGGTTTCAGTGGTGAGACTATCCACCCTAGCTAATCTAGGTTCGGTGGTGAGAGATCCACCCTAGCCATTTGGTGGGGAAGATTATTCAGATTTTCCACTTGTTCCTATTGGAGGGAGAGATCCATCTTTTTGCACCAGTTTGGGGGTTTGTAGAGGAAAAGTTTTGAGTGTGGTTGTTGAGTTCTTTTGCAAGTTGAGTTTCTACTTGGGAGGGGATGAATCCTTCTCTTGTAGAGATCAAATCTTTCTATAGGCAGAGATCTTTTCATTGTGGAAGATGATTTTATTATTGGAGGCATGGAACACTTGGCACTAGACATATTTCATTAGAGGGGGCACATTTATTGAACAATGGATTAATAACATAGAGGGATGTTGTATCCATTCCAGTATCTTGTGGCAACTAGGGATAGGGGGTGCACCAACTATATCAGGTAGTGGTATCGACACAAGTGGAAGCATTACAATATGCAGGTTGTGGGATTTTCTAAGAATAAAATACCACTATGGTACATGTAGTAGGGTTTGGATAAGAACAATTTTTTTCTTACAGATTGTGTGTAGGACAAACAAGAATCCATGCCATCAAAAAAATAGTCTCCAAGATGGGGCCAATTTATTACATTCATTGTTGCATAATTTGGACACCTACAGGTCAAGGATCATAGTGAACTAGTTAGCAATTGTTGAGGTATTTTCCTGTTGATATAACCTGTAGATAAATGTAGCATTTGTGATTAAAAATGAGGCCGATCTAATTCCTATTAAAGTGTTGATACATATCAACAATAAAGCATAGGACATATTTTTATGTGTCGAGTATTATTGTTTTCCTAACATATTTATTAAGTCTATTATCAATTCCATTAAATATCTTTGTTGTCCATACTTGTTTATGTTTAAGTGTCAATTCAGGCCAGAGAAGAGTAAGCAATCTCATATATTAATTGTGGGTTTCTTTCCTGTTTGAGTTGAATGTATTGGTATATATTTTTTTGTTTTTACAGCTAGAAAATAAATTATTCCAATTTTTCATCTGCATTTGAAATATAGTATGTTATCTCAAGTAACTAGATCTTTATGTATGAAAAACTATGAGGGGAATCTCCATGAAACTCTTTGACAAAATTTCTCTACCAAAAGAATAATTCATACCATGCAATAAACACTAAAGAAAAGTGGCAACAAACTATTTGACGAAGCTCACAAGCCAAATAGGTGCAGAGGTCATAACAACAAATAGAAAAAACAATCCAATAGTTAATAAGAGGTCATTTCATGGGTAACAGGGTATTACATTGAAGTGTTTGATGAAAGTCTTAAATAAGAAAATCCTCCTTACCATAACAATAGTGAATAAAATTTATAGCATCTACAAGGGAGGGTTACTACAGAAGGGGTAGCATGCATAGGGGAATTCAATAGTAGGGGGTAGCAATTCCAACGCAGCCATAAGGGGCAGACCATAGGCTCACAAAAATTCTAGTAAAGAAAGCCATACCATCAGGCAAACAAGAGTGAAAATAAATATTATGGAAGCAACAACGAGATACAATAGAAGGTTCTCATCTATGATCAAGGAGGAGGTCGAGAAAATAGTTATTCAAATTGATATGTGGCAATACCTCATCTGATGACATTGATGTAAGGCTCATGGAAAGGATTCCACATTCAAGGTTTTCATGTAACAAGGATAACAAATATTTCAAGTTGGTTGAATTATATTGGCACAACAAATTCTTCATAACATAGGTGGTAGAAGAATAAGGTATCTTGTAGCAAGCCATCTTGGATAATTTGGACTTCTTAAACCACAAATATGATATCTTTGGTCAAGGAAATTTGGAGCATGGACATTATGGAATAGAAAAATATTCAAGAGGACAAAGAATAATCTACCAAGGCCCAAGTAGGTACCAATCCACTTTACATATATGTAGATTTAGAACTAGTGCCTTAAGTGACTTATCTAAGGCATTTTTACTTAACACTTTATGTTAATCATCTGATTAGAAATAATTTGTTTTTCTTCATGAAACTAACGATTAGTTGGAATTTTTTTTCCAAAAAAGTGTTATATCTACAATGTTATGTCTAAATCTCTTAGACTAGAAAGTTGTATTAATATTTAGAGCAACTCTCTTAACATTGAAAAAATTCAAATAAAATCATCAAAAATTTGACAAATACCTTTAAAAAAATATCTTTTATACTAATTAATATATGAGTAACTCAATTTAATTAAAAAAATAATTATAATCCCTTATTTTAACCCAAACGTCAATAAAATTATAATATTACAATATATTAAATGTTGTAAGTGAAGTAAAATTTTATATTATAGATTGTTTCTTGCGTGCAATCTCACTCTAAAAATATAAAGAATAAATGCAATGTAAAATTATAATTCTTTATTGTTGAGAATATTTCTAGATATACATTGTGTACAAGTTTTTTGGTTTTTTGGACGTTTCGAAACTTTGTACATAGTGTATATCCAGAAATATTCTGTAGAATTAGGGAAAACTGTGAAAACTTAAATTCTTATATTATAATTCTTTGTTTTAATTCAAATATTAATAAAGGTTTGATTATTTATTAAAAAACATATTGTTAAAATATTGTTGTTGGAAAACAATATATTAAATGTTGAAGGTGAAATATACAGTTCTCATATAATCATGAAAGAAAGGATGTGATGATAAAAAAAATTCGTTTTATTTTAAAACACATTTTATATTTCAGTTTAATTAAAATTATTTGGTTTGATTATTTATTAAAAAACATATTATTAAAATATTGTTGTTGGAAAACAATATATTAAATATTGAAGGTGAAATATACAGTTCTCATATTATATTTCAGTTTAATTAAAATTATTTTTTTCCTATTGTATTTAAAAACACATTTTATATTTCTTTTTTTTAAGCTAAAAAAGACAGTATATTTTTATTTATAGACAATAAAAGTACAATCCCACTAGAAAGGGCCTGTCATAGTGGAAACCCGAACCTTGTTATGGTAAAAATCTAAACATACCACCCTAGGAATCTGAGATGGGGGCTTCCAAAACATAAACCAGCCCCCTAAAAGATACATAAGATAAACTAAACAACCCGATACAATTAAAATCATTCCACACAACCCACTTTGATAGAAACAAAAGTGGGGGTAGAACCATATACAACCATGAGGATTTAAACTTGAGGGAAAGACAAATTGCAAAAAAAAACAAAACCCAAATACAAAAGATTAGAACTCGACAACTGGATTGTTGAGTCCCACTAGGTATTCCAGACGATCCTTTCCTTTGTCGCCTTTGCCAATCTTGTCAACTGTCGAGCTTGGCATGTTTTCATCCTCAATTTGAATTGGGAAATATCGCGTTCCAATAGGGTGATGGTGTTGGGTCTCCTTTCAAACTATGAACTTGATCTCGAACTACGAGCATCAAAGGAGATTGAATTTTCCATTGAGAATTTCAATCACCTGGATGGTCCGGTCATTATATCTTTTGGCCTTAGCCATGACCTGAGCGACCATAGATTTCACTATCTAATACACCTAAGATAATTGGAAGTATCTAGTTTCTCTGGTGCGGGTGTATCTAGGGTCGTCTACCGAGTACTGCACCTCTCTAACAATTTCCAAGTTTGTGTTTAGGTGTCATTGGCACCTGACAACTTCCTCAATGCCCATTGCACACTTCTTCTATTTCTTTGTACTCAGGTACTTATAACGCATATCGGTCGTCCAAGCTGATCACGCTTCCCTTGAATAAGTTTTAGGGCCTCTCGACGATGAGGGTTCTAATTGTTTACCTTTCAGTCATGCCCCTTTCCTAGCAATGATTCGAGAAATTTGAAGCTCTAGCTTCTCTGAGATTATCTCCTGGATATAACGGAGATGGTACTAGGACTCCCAAATCCGTCTATCAAACCAAATATAGAAGAAGTGCTTCAGAGGGGTCTTACCATTTGTCGACCATCTCTGATGCCTTCGAGGTTCATAATTTTTTTTCTTTCTCTTCTTGGGTCGTTGGGAGTTCCATTTAATAACCAAAATGGCATGCCCGAAGGGGGATGTAGTTCCAAGGTCCCGAAGTCCTTTCTTCCTTGCCAAGGTGCAGGTCATTATGCCTGTCACGTGGCTCATCCAGGAGGCGGTTGTGCCTACCTTCCTTTTGATCTTCTTCCCATAACTATCTGAATTATGACTCTCCTCTACCATTTGAATCTGACGCAAGTGCCCAATGTTTTCTCCCTCCTTTCCATGATGAGGCTACTCAACCTCAATCTGCACTAATGACCCTCAATCCTTTCTGTATGCTCCCGATGTATTGATCTGAGCGTTTCTTAAGAAGCCTCTACACCGACAATCTTCCTTTCAAGCATCCATCAAATTATTGTAGGATGTTGGGTTGGTCAATATGAAAACCAACCCTTGATAAGACACAATCCCTCTCTTCATGATGACTTCCAACCAAGTCATAGGAAGTGGGAGTTTCCTCCGTCTTTACATAGAGCCAAGTGGCATTGGAGGGTGACTCTGATTCGCCAGTTGGGACCAGATCACTCGTCCTTTCTACGGTTGTCCAATACCCTTGTGTCAGATCCCCACCTGTTGTCGATTCCACTGCATGACACATCACATGTCATTTCAAGTTGAGATTGTTTAGCCTCGTGGCTTCTTTCCAAGTATGGGCCTCATTGGGGTCCCCCAAATGCCACTTCATCATTCGGGACTTCTGTTGAAACCCTGCATTTTCCAAGTAGTTCGTCC